>VCRD01004850.1:0-14529 GCA_006783055.1 Trinorchestia longiramus
CACAATACTGCACAGCAGCACAATACTGCACAGCAGCACAATACTGCACAGCAGCACAATACTGCACAGCAGCACAATACTGCACAGCAGCCCAATACTGCACAACAGCTCAATGCTGCACAATTTAAAACCTTACATAAAATTCTTCGAATTAAAATTTTTGTAATTTTGTAGTTTAAATAATAGAATAATAGTGAAATTTTAACTTTTTCTCATTGTTTGACGATAGTACACTTATTGCGGAGAAAAAGATCATATATATCCTAAAAAATATTTTTTTAAGAATAAAGTTGAGTTCAGAAGCATAGTCTTATTATTCGAGTCAAGGCATAAAGTTAATGAACAAATAGATGACATCAAGCGTAGAACCAAGCAACCAACCGCATTCAATTTAACGCGCCAGTTAGTAAACCATGAAGAGAACTTTGTCACTCTGCCCAGCACATGTGAATGCAGCCACTGTTTTGCACACCAGATAATTATTATCTCGCTTGAGAGCGGAAACGACGAAACATTGGCCAATTAATATTTTGCTGGCACGCATATCTCAGAGGCTGACTTTTTAACGAGATTGCAACAAGTCTCTCTTGTCATCTTGAACGTCAAAGAGCCCGGGTTTCGCACAAGAAAAATGTGTCCCCAAATGCGTTGGATAAATACGAGTAAAGATATTTTGAAAGGAACTTACCTTAAGTTTGTGAACCTCTCTCTTGAGCTGCGACACTTCATCATGCCTTGACTTGAGCTCCCACTTGAAGCTGTTGATCATGGACTGCTGCTCGTCAAGTTTTCGATCATCTTCTCTTTTCTGCTCTTTGAGTTCTTTAACCTTTTCTTTGAGGTAAACGTAGTCTGGCGGGTACGCGGACCCCTGCGCCAGTTTGTTGCTGCCACCCAGGGGCATGTTACTCTTAGCACTGCCCAGGGGACTCTTGTCGCTCTTGCTACTATGACTCGAGGCGGCCGAGGTGCCGTTGCCCATAGTTTTGTTGGGGGTGTTGTTCCCACCTCCCCGTGCGCCGGCGCTAGCTAAGGGGGGCAGCCTGCCACCCGAGGGCATGCTACCTCGCATGTCCTCGTCCTGACATGCTGGTGATGCGATCGCGTCTACCAGCAGGCATTGTGTGTCTGCACCTTCACCAGCATCACATTGCTTGCTTAGATCACTAGAGCTCAACACACCACCACAACTGCTGCCTAATGCACCAAGCCGAGCACCACTGCCACTTTCAGAACACGGATCTGAGAACCCCGCCGCCGCTGCTGACACTCTCAGAGACTCACTGGCACCTGAGAACGGAGAAGCTACGTCCCTCTCGAGTATCTGCGAGAGACTGACTGGCCCACTGGTCGGATCATTTGTATTTATATGTGACGCGCTTTGCATGCCGACTGACGACGACAAACTAATGAAATTGTCTTCTCGTTTGTTCGATTTACCCGTATTGCTCTTGCCACTTAGTGAAGGATTGCCGGAACACGATGAGGAGTCCGTGATCGGAGAAAATACAAAATCACATGGGTCAGTTTTACCCTCGTTTTCGCTAATCGATGAAGCTGCAGATTTCAGCAACCGACTCATCTCTTCCACACTTTCGGGATACTTCCCATCCATCTGAAAAAAAGGGAAATGATTGTTACTTCAAATTATTCCTACGGGGAAAAACAGCTTACGACAGTCATAAAATATTGAACATGAAAACTCAATACAGCGTAAAAATATTTTACATCAGCAAATTTGTAATAGCAAAAAAATACCCCGCCCAGTTTTACATGCCAATAAAATCTGATAAAATAACCTTTTCAAACTTCTCATCGTCCATGTTGAAAACAGATTTAATGTTCAGGGTCATGAGAGGCATAATTTGTCACGTAACTAACGTCTCTCTGTTGCATAAATTCCATCAGAAGAGAAAATTAACGATAGAAGGTGTCAGAAATAATCAGTTCAACATTCCATAAAATTATTCAGAAAAATATCATAAGCTTATCTGACTGAAAACTGACAGCTACACTCATTTCATAGTAGATTAGTATCCGTACTTTGACTCCACCATTTTGGACAGTTAACAATACATCTTAATGCCAAGCTATGGAATGTTTCACGAATTTCTTTGGAGTAATAAACGCCAACGAAAAATTTCACACTTCCGTCTAAGATTCTATCGACAGTGTCTTGTACACAAGACCATATAGTGCAGACTTCAAGCAAAAAATTCTCATGTTGCCCTAGGAATTTATTGGTGTGTTTTTATCCTCAATCGCCTACGCTTAATATCTAATATCTTTAAATTTGTTTGGGCATTTCAAACAATTTACTTTAAACGTTGGAAACAAATGCCCTTATTTCATTAGCAGCATTTGTTTACGTAACTCAAACATTCATAACATACAACTTTGGTTACATGAATAAAATAATAAAGCTTTACGACATAGAATTCGCTACCACTTCGAATGTTGTATAACACTGGAATTCCATCTGAAGAGCCTATGAAAGAGCACAATATCATCAGTAAATTTCATAATCACTTTCAAGTTTTTCACTTAAATTCGTAAATGAGCCAGCGTATTTACGCTGACCGTACTCATGCAAGCAGTGACCCACGTATTAGTGAGAAGCTCATACTACCAGCACCACTCACCAACGAAGGCACCAGTCCATGTTGCCTCCTCTTCAACAGAGCTTTTCATCAACAGAGGTACAAGACATTAGCACAGCCGCAGATTAGCAAACATAAACAAAATGACCGCTTACAAGTTTGGGAAGTTAAATTGCACAAAGTGAACAGTTTGAATGAGAGTAGTTCTAGGTCATAAAATCAAAATAACCACATCGCGATCTGAAACTTTCCTCCAAAAATCGGGCAGAAAGAGTTAGACTCTAACGTAATGAGTACCTGTCTTTTTGATTAAAAATTGTTAAGAATTACTTTAAAATTGGACAGTTTTCAACTGGATTCCAAGCAAGGCAATAATCAATTGTAGCCTTTTCACATTGCCGGTGCTCAAATCTATATCCACAACAGAATACTTTACCCGAATAGCAGGTTGAATTTACGCTGAATTCAAAGTAAACTTCTCAATATAAAAATACCGAGAGGCAAGACAATACAGATCGTCACTAGTCAGATTGCAACAACTGTTTTAAACGAAATACTCGAGCCTTCTCAAGACAGCGCAACTCCGAAGTTCCTTGTGCAAACACTGCAGTCAACTGCTGGGAAATTTTGGAGCGAACACTATCCCATTCACGTAAGTTAGGCTTTGAAAAGTATGCTCCATGTATAAAAGTAAAGAGCCATAAATTTCAAAGTCAATGAGCACGGAACACACGCATCAAAAAGCGAAAGAAAAAATCGTTCAACTGGAGCACACACAGTATGTGTAGAATTGCAGCGTTGTAGTTGAGAACTCTACGGGCTAGCAACTCAAGATTTCACTATCTAAGCTTGGCAGCGTCAGTGCGAAGAATTTGCAGGAAGTGTCGGTGCTAAGTCGTCAGCTTTGGAGCTCAGGGAACCGGCAAATTGAACTGCGCTTTTCTACAACGACGAATTCATAGAATGGCCTGTAATTTAAGTGAAAGGTCTTTGGAAATAAAACAAAGCGATAGAAGTTAGAACACTGTAAGTGAGCCACGTGCATTGTACATACATGGCATAAGATATTCAAATGGATTTAAGGTCTCTAAAAAACTCAAGAGGATCTTTTCACTCCATTTGAATTAAATAATTTGAGCTTGGTTAAAAACTTGAGCTGTAAATGTGTTCTACGGAGACAGACTTCAAATTTCTGGTAGTGACTGCCGACTCGGCCTAAATGCTAGAGCATAGATATTACACTTCGACGGAGAGCCTCAAGAGATTTGTGATAGAAAATTTCCTTTGTACGTATCAAGACAATGCCATACTAAATTAAGGAAGAAATATTGAAGTATCCAAATGTTCTTAGAATATGTATCAATTTTTTTAATTTTCACTTAATGTAGACATGTAGTATTTGAACTATTTGTCAAATTTTCATGTTACTTAAATAATACTACCATAGTCATTTGACCTTTTATTACTTTTTGAGTGTTCAAAATTAAGAAGCAGAATTTTAAAATGGAGAAAAACTTTGAAAACCCCACTTTTCCCAAAATAACAAAAATAAAAAACATATAGACTGCTTATCATCACTGCAACATTTGCATATATGTCAAAACGAATCAAATTTGATACAGCTGTTAAAGCAAAAACTGAGAAATTATGAAAGAAAACTCATAGACTAACAAATTTTTAAACAGATAAATCGTTCTAAAAGTGTTGTGAGCTGAATTCTAAAACTGTATGATGAAACTAGTAGTCTAACACAAAAAAGTCGCGTAGACCAAGAAAAACTACACTAAGAGAAGACAAGGTTATGCAATGCTTGGCACTAAAAGACCATTTTCTAACTGCGGGTAAAATTTTCAGTCAAATTAAAGGTGGTACAACTGTTTCACAAACAAACTGTGTCTAGACTATTGCATGAAATAGGCCTTTATGCAGGATCTCCTCGGAAAAATCCGCTGATAATAAAAATAATTAGGCAACATGATAGACATTAGTAAAGAAACATGTCAGTTGATCGGAAGACAATTGGAATAAAGTATTTTTTAGTGATGAAGATAAATTTAATGTATGAGGTAGCGATGACAAACAGTTTGTAAGAAGAAGAAGAAGAATAGATAAACGTTTGAGACCAAAGTGTTTAAACAAACCTGTAAAATTTGGAGGAGGGAGTGTGATGGTTTTCGGTATGATATCGGGCCAGGTAACATCACCCCTTGTGCGTTTAAACACTAGAGTCAATGCCACTGCGTAGATTACAGTGTTTCTCAAAGTTTTTTCAATCACTGCCCTTTTAGGACACTATTTGATTTTCCACCGCCCCCTAATGATTATATTACTGTATATTATACAGTAATATACGCCCCCCATTCAAGGCGTACCCTCCTACCGCCCTCTTGCATTTCCTCGACGCCCCCAGGGGGGCGGCACGGACCACTTTGAGAAACACTGGTGTAGAAGAATGTGTTAGAACTGGCAATTGACACTCCTATTTCTATGCAGATAATGTTTCCTACCACAAGGGAAAGCTCGTCATGGGCTACCTTAAGGATCAAGGAGTAGAGGTTATGGAATGGCCTCCTCTAAGTCCCGTCACAAATCCAATAAAAACAAACTTACGTAAGACTTGAGGACAAAATGCTATGGTAAAAAATCCAACAGTTGAAAATGTGTGGCTAAAATTACAACAGGAACGGACCAAGATTACGGTTGCTTAATGTAAGGATTTGTAAAAATACTACTTTCGTATATACACTACAGTGATTGACAACAAAGGTTGCAGTGCTAAATATTATAAAAAAACTATCAGTGATCTGTTTGTTGTCATGTTTAGGCTAAAACACTGCTTTTTTCCTCAATTTTGGACACTCAAAAATTAATAATATATTTAATAGCAATAGTATTATTTAGGCAACCTGAAAATGTGAAAAATTGTTCAAGTATTGTTTGTCTACACTCTGAAACTTTCAAACAAAATAATTCTCTTTTTTTAAACATTTGGAATTCTTAGTATTTGTTCCTTAATTTTGGACGGTACTGCAGATAAGGCCCTGGCAGTACTGTATTGATACAGCAAAGTCATATTTAGAAGATTATTAACTCTCTGTACGTATATCTTTAATGAATTCCTTTTTAACACTCCAGTCCTAATACTTATGGAACAAACCCTGTGCGTTACTCATAATTTGAATTTCAATATCCTACTGCATGAATTACGTCTCGTGTTACTCGTTTGTATGAAGTTCCCAATGTTTTCCAATAAAACGCGTGACTTCATACATAGTATCCCTATCGACTAACTTAACAAACTTTAGTACGTAACATTGTATGGCATTTTAAGTCATAATTGCCAGGATGCCCGGAAATTTACCAGCTACGACAACTGCACCGTAAGTGCAGTACAGTGAACATACACCGCGGTGATCCGGTCCAGTGAAATTAGAGACGAGCGGCCTTGTCATAGCAACTTCCATCTCAGCGGGTCTCTCGCTCTGATGCCCCAGAGCCTGTCACGACTTTACCACACCATCTTATGTCCGCGGCTCAGTGAACACCAATGCCCAACTGAAGAACGTACAGGCGGCGCCCTAGGACGATATACTCACTAGTTCCGTGAGTACAATAGTTATTATTTCGTTAATTGGTCAATTGCTTAACGTGTTAGGAACATCAAAATAATTTATTCCTTAGCATAGCACAACAATATGCCTAAATAAATGATCATCTTCAGTTGATAGTTAAAAAGCAGTAACATTCATACTTTCTCTAATGTTTTTTCCCGATAGTAGAAGACATGAAGTGCCAACTCTTAGGTAGCATCCCTATAATCCAGCCCAGCAACCATCAAGGCAAGATACTGACACCAGCCTAATCGTTCCTACATTGTGGCATAAGGTACAAAAGTTGGAAACAGGGAGTTCCAGTCGATGATATAACTTCTCAATAATTCGCTGCTCCTGCTCTAGGTAAAACTAGCCAGTTTTCTCGAGTCCAAGGTGCTCTGTAAGGTTTCGTAAAGAAGCCACCCATAAAAACATATGAAGAAAAATTAATTTATGGTATTGCTTAAACCTAAAAATATACATAAACGGTACTATGGCTGACACAGCTGTTACTATCACCAGTGCAGTTTTATACAAGCTAGTTATAAGAACCAATTCCTCTTGAAATTTAGTAGGTCCTTTGAAAACATAGTTTTAACGTTTCTCTTGTGTTTTGCAGTATTTACACAAAAATCTGACAAAACATCAAACCTCTTTTGGAAAAATGGTGAATGAACTCGTGTTATTGCTAAGAAAACCAAAATTGTGCTGCCTAGTAGTTCTACCAGTAACATTTTTTTATTGAAGTTCCGTTATCTTCACAGCTAGTACCAGATTATCATTACTATCATATTCCTGGTTCCTGGTGCCAGACTTTAAGCTAAACATCAACCTAGTGAACAAATTTCATTGTTTCTGTTGGGACATATACTTTCAATGAAGAGTTAATGGTCAACAGAAGGCAAAAACTTCTTTGGTAGTCACTACAATGACGAAGTTGAGGCGGTCCAATTGATCAGCTTGATGAATTGCACAACGTTCAGGTCGCAGAAGAATGAATGAACATTTATCAAACCTTAAAAGAACAGCGTGAAGCGATGAATTTAGCATTTAACTTTTAAAAAATGGTCTGTAAAAATTTATAGGATGCACGCCATGAAAACGTCTATTTGCATGGTTTACCACTTTGGAAACGATAAAGATAAGAGACGATTATACAATAAACACTACATTCATAGAAAAATAAAAATACTTTTTGTACATATGTGTTTACAAAATAGTCATACGTTTAGTACTTCAGAGTATCGACAATGAAACAAAATTTTCAGTTACTGCAATCAGCATTTCTGGACAGAAAAAGTTCACTTCATACCACAAAATTAGAAAATTTGATCGAAGGAAGAAATGCAAACACTAATTGCAAATTTAATTTGAATTTGTCTAATTTCACACAAGAGATGAGTCTTACCTTTTGCATCATTATTTACTCACTTTAGTACAACTATTTAGCAATTACGTAGAACTCACAACCAATTCCAAAGACACTTTCACGCAATTAATTAAAATTTAATTTCGCTAGGACAGCAGAACTTCTCTTAAGCGAGTTCCGAATTTCAGCTACATCCTCTCATTTCTAGTCCCCAAAGTAATTTGCTTTTGAACATTCTAGAATTCACGTGCATGACATACGATTAAATGCAACATGAAAACGTTCAGATGTTGAATCTCTACCCACAGCCTTTATATTTTTACTGTTTGTTTAAAGCAGTCGTTCTCGTTGAACTCCTACTTGAAGCATTTGATAAAATGCTTCTAGGTCACGGTTGGGCTATTTCTCCACATGACATCGATAACCATGTTTCCATACCACAATTTTTCGAGTGTACTCTAGAACCACAGAATAATAAAGCGATGTCTACAAAAAGCTTATTGCAACACATCGCCCTCCAGAGCGTATCATTTTTTATATAATTTTAAAGCATTTTAAAAATTTATCTCGTCCCGGAACATTTTCACATTTCAAAAGATCGCAGTTCCAGCGGCGCGGTGCCATTTGGGGTAGAATATTTGAGTGACAGTTTCCCGTCGGCCCAGAAATTGAGTGGGTGACGGTGGCAGCGGTAGCACGGAACTGGCGCGCAGGAAGGAGATGGAGGACACGACTGTGTGCTGCAGCCTCGGTCCAAGTCAAGAGAGAGAGACGCCACGCAAACAAAGCGTTAACACCTGAGCTAATACGATAACCGGAGTGAAAGCAATGTTATTTGAAGTTGTTTTTTCAAGTGAGTTTAAATGTTTCATAGGTGACAGAATTGATCGCATCAAACCTTCTTCAAATCACTGGGCTAGAAAAACTCGCGTGGAAAATACACTTCAGATGCTATATAAAACGTAGGAAACAATTTTTTCAGTGAATTTATCACAAAAAAATACGTTTAGAGATTAATAGTATGAACATTCATAGTAATAATAATAATACACATGTAGACAAGAAAATTCTTAGGTAGCAACCCAAGAATGGGCTCAACGTCTCGTTTCTATTGCCTTATTTTATTTCAATACTAAGTAACTCGCTGGCGTATCACAGATTAGCAAAAAAGTTGAACTGACAATAATGACGACACCAATCCAGATGCGAGGAAACATAAAAACAAATTACTCTTCCCAAAAGGAAATGAAAACACTATTATTAATTTGTTTTCGTCGTACAAACAAACTCGGCTGTGCTGTTAGATCATCAGACAGTAAAAAAATACTGCAAATTACACAAGTGTTTCGCCTGAAATAAAGAAGTGCTTATCCTCAGCGCGCGTGCTAAATTCCTGCGAATGTACCTAGTTATGTACTTCAATTAAAAAGTATGCTTTTTGCGAGAGTAACTGGCTCGCATTCGAGAACTTGAAACAACGCTGTGTTTGTAAGAACCTAACACTAATGAAGAGAAACAATTCATTTCCTAGAAATGCTCGCTCCCTCCAAAACTGTAAGTAAAATGAAACAAACCCAGAACAAAAGAAATCAGATTACACAACAAAATAACTACTGACCGAACTAGACGGCCTGAAATGAAGCATGATGTCGTGTGCAGCAGCATCTCTAAACCTCGAGTAGAGTAGCATATTTTTTTACGTAAAATAAAAAGCTTTCATTACGGGAAGGATACGCGCTTAGATTAACACGTTGACTCCGATTGCCTGATTGGTGTAAAACTTCACTTCGTACGCATAGTCACTAGAAGGATCTGAAAAAATTACAGAACCTAACCTAAGTGGTACACATACGTACCACTTCGGAGTCAACGTGTTAATAGAATGAGAAGTAACAGATAACATTATGGATTCTAGATTAACTTTAGCCAACCGCACAATTATATTGCTGGCATGGCTCATCTAGTGACAAATCTGAACAGGTCTTACAAACTTCCGATGAGGACACTCATCTTAACGAATTTCAAAACAGTTTGTGCTATGAAAACTTCCAACATGACAGCGTGAACACCAGGATCAAGACAACTGAAGAACGAATTATGCAACTCCATTAAAAAAAGATCTCACATGACTTGTGGTCGAGGTGCAGCAGCATGAATATTATTGAACGCAAAGATTTTCACCCATTGCGTCAGTGTGTGAAGATTTATTGCAGCTGAACACTTTTTTGAGGCTTTGTGAGTGAACATCTGCAACCGTGACAATCTCGAGGAAGTTTTGCTACGATATAAATCTTCATTACAATTCACGTCGCAGCACGAGACCTAGCACAATCTTCACATGGGAATAAGCATAAGTCTCCCGAGTGGCTTTGAAGTATTTGAAACTGATAAAAAAATTGTTTGCCTGTGAATACAACACGTCCAAATCTTCTGCGTTGTAACCTTTGTTACACACCGTACCACCAAAATTAGCACTATTAAACTTACAAAAGTACCCTATATTTCCTTATATATTCATTCCAAGGAGACGAGGAAGGAAGAATGCGATGTGCATCCTTCACTCTAAGAAAAAGCAATAGTAGAAAAGCTACTTAATCGTGAATATAAAAACATCAAATAATTTTATGGCGTAAGTAAACCCTCAATTTTGTTTCTTAAAATATCCTATCATTATCCTCAAGACCTTTTCGAGTGAGCCAGAATATCTCAGTTGTACGCCTCAGGCGCAGAAACAAGCCTACACATAGCACGTAGGAAGCAGCACATGTACGACACCACCCACAATTTGTTCTGAGATCGTAGACGGAAAGTATTTTTTTCCGTTGAGTTAAACTTGAGCGGCTTCGCTTCACAGAAAACATGTTGGACAGAGTTTGACAGAGGAGAACATTCTTTCTTTAAAGTTACGAACGAAGCTCGTTCCCAGTCTGGAGAAACAAACTAAGGTTCAAAATTATTGCACTGTGGTTCAAAAAGAATGTGGATATCAGTTAGGACCTGCTGGAATGCAGAATTGAGGAAACCAAGGATATATCAAATTTACCAGCAAATGCAAAAAAGCACCGATTGAATTATTTTGTGGATGAAGAATACATGTTAAACTATAATATTCAGAGCGACAACATTCAATATCAGAATATTGGGAAATTCGTTGAGGTAACAACTGGAGCAAAATATCATTTTCTGAATAACTTTACAACATAAAATTTATGTCAATCACAGTATAGAAATAGGAGTCGCGAATGGATAATTTCTCAAGAAATGATAAAGTAGTACAGAAAGATACGGCAAATCTGAAAAGTACATACAGAAATCTCGCAAGTATGTTTTATGCATATATGGGACAGCTCTAATTGGGCTTGTGCCTAAAGCAGCAATGAGAAAACGAACGCGAAGTGGTATACGCGTACAGAATTTTGACAGAACTGAAAATATAACTCTTAGCGAGTTTTAGCTGCTCCAAAATTATTTCAAAAGAGGTATCAAAAACGTTGTTGGCAACTTCCAAGAGGAAAAATTTTTAAGCCGCCAGTATGGTCGAAGAAAGTCAAAGTCCAACAGTTCGTACAAGACAAAAATAACAACAGTCTTCTGTCACGGTTCCTACAGTCGCAAACGAATGGCGGAAAGTTTCGTGTAGTATATTTACGAGGATATTGTATGTGGCTAAAATCCCTACAATCACCAACCACTGCCTAGTACAGAGCAATGCAGTGTATCCAGTGATGCTACGAACCGAAGCTTGGGTTACTCTGGACACTCTCAAACATATGGTATCTTGATTACGTAGTCCATTGAAAACATCTATGTGGCTCAATGTACTGTGTGATGTATCCAAACGGTGTCTTTCCATGTTAAAAGCCACAAACCTCGTCACCGTACCCTGCTCTTTGTCCAGTCATGCCTCGACCGTGTGTTCTAGCCTAAGTCCAGTCATGTACCTAGGAATGAGCCCTGTCATGTGCTCAGATACAACCACTGTCACGTGTGCTGCCCCATGCACTGTGAAAGGCTGTGTTGCGTACACTGCATGATCTCCATGTCGAGCGCCACAACAAGGCGAGAAGGGATCAACCAGTTGTGGACAGGCCATCGACCGCCCGGGCGACCAGCCTCGTCTGGCCGTGAGCGTGTGACGAAATTCCCAACATTAATGAATGAACGTAGTCGTTTTCTTTGAAACACAAGACGAAGAAAACCGTACAGAAAACTCTTCCAAAGGAAAACTAAAACAAATGTAATTATTATAATTTCACCACGTCGGTATTGTTAGAGACTTGAAAACCACTACCTCATCCTTCAATATGAATAGCTGGACGGATCTCATCGAATTTTGTTCATCATATGTTGCTCATAATGTTACAGCTAGAGTTTTTTTTAAATACTAGCACCAATAAAAACATGACAGGTTTAAAGTGGTTCAACCTACTAGCTGACATACAAGTGTTTGAACAATGACAGGTAGCATCTCAGCGATACGAAGAATTGATACCATGAAGTGAGAAGTTGAAATAACGAAGACACTTGTGAAGTGTCGTAGGGCTACCCTACAAAAGAGAATGATGGGTAGAAAAAGGGAAGATAAACCACACATAACTACTAAAATCTACCTTCCTAACTGCTAGTCTCCTGTCGAGGAAAATTATTTTTTTAAACTTTACTGACTTAGACAAGTACTCTCAGCATACCCTCTGAAGTGAAGCTCTGGTATCCTACATATCACCCTGGAGTGTAGAGTCCACTAGAAAAGCCGAAGAATAATCCCCATTAATATACCTCCCAGGAGGTATCTCAAACACATTACAACACTCCGTTCACGAAGAGCATCGACAAAAACACCAATTTAAATCGAGGAACTCATTCGAGACTTCAAAATAACTAGAACATATCGGTCGCAATTAGGCATGAGGAGGAGCTCAAGGAAATGGCCACGTGATCGTGTGCCTTTGGAATGCGTTAAAAAGGGCAGCGCCCTCGTAGCCCTGATACTCTGTCGTAATTTTGAAAAATTAAGGAGACTTGCCCCCGCATGAAATCGTAAAGCAGGTAGCACTAATGCCATACAAATAAAATGGGCTAAGAACGCTCCCACATCGAAAAAGGAACCAAGATACCGGAAACGCGATGAATAATCTTAAGAAGTGAGAAGGGGGCGCTGCTACTCAAGATGGGAGGGGCTACTGAAAATGAGTTACGTGACTGACTCACCCCAGTCATACACCTTAGACTTTTTGTGTCAGAGCAGATCATTCATCTGGCTAGACGAGAGATAAAGACGGTAGGCCGTTGTTGTGTAACATTTAAAGGACTGCTAAATATTTTTCAAATACGAACTAAATTTGGCCACTTCAATGAAAAATTGAAGAAGTTTTCTGCTGGAAGGATCAGTAAGCTTACAAATTAAATGAATATGTCGGTGCGTTTGAAATCCCATTGAACACATTCAAAAACGGAATGAAATTTACAGTCTGCTCGTATTAAAATATGTTTTTAAAGAACTCAGATCAACACAGACGTTCAGACTTTAAAGATCAACTCAGACGTTATGATAGAAAAATATAAAAAAAAAACAAGTGAGTAATGAAAGGGCTTGAGGTATTTTCAAAAATAAAGCAATAAAAATATAGATTTAAATTTGACAGCAAGTTGCAAATAAAATTATTGAAGAGATATGTCAACCTATCCGGCTTCCGTCCATGATTGTCTGAATAAACATCACCAAAAACAGAATAAGCTCTCCGGCCAAGTCAGCAAGTTGCAGGCAGAATAAACAAAAAATATTTTAAGTAAAAAATGGATCCGGTCTCTACACCGGTGCTGCGATGTTTTCAGGTTCAGTACAAATCCCAGTCATAACACCACATTGACACCAACAGATAGGTAGAAAATTGAATAGGGACGACTTCCAGGTGACAAAATCAAAGTTTTCGAGTTATCTTTTATGGTGGGCCTAACTAACTCGTAAACTCGCGATCAAAGTCCCCAAACATATTACATTCGTGCAAAGATATACATAAATGCATTAGTTTACATACTTGAGTACGTAGCAATTAAAGCAATGACAGATACTAGGCCCGGTGTAAATATGCACGGTACACAAGCGCGCAACTTCAATCTAATGATAGAGGTGGTCGTAGTTACTCTACTTTACATGCATAGCAAAGAAACATTGTTCTTGTTATATATATAATACAGTGTGGTCAACTATGCTTTGCAATACAAAAGAGAAACACAGGCCAGGAAAGTCTAAACTTACATGTACCCATGCGATTACAAACTTTCAACTTAATAGAAAAAGCACAAAATTCATTAGGTTCCTATACATGAATGATACTCATAACCTTCGATGAAAATTACCTACTAAAAGCAGCTACATTTTTTGCTTGACAAATTTCCTCACCATCTTATCAGAGCTTCACTTTGATCCAACTTTTCAGCACATAACTTTGCTGGTATAAAACGTTCTTTCCTATTGTAGTGACATTTGCTAGTTGACCTGAAACTTTTCGTCATTCTCTAACAACTTTTTTGCTTAGCCAATTGTCGCTAGCAAAAATATTTTTACGTAATGAACGATTAAAATGAATATTTCCTTGTAGATGTAGTGGTTGGTTCTAGAGTTACCATTCGACAGAAAATGCATCCTTTCCAGTTGAGACTCATCCCAATGAAATTTTATCCGGTGACGTATTTCCATAGATAATAATCTTTGTCCATGACTTACATGGATCATTATTTCACATGTAAGTATTAACCTCATTTAACGTCACCAGTACATTTCCATAGATATTCGCAGATTATTCGGCAACGCAGTAAATTCTAGTAAAGAGACAAATAAAGTAGACTGCAAGATGTTTTAGACTTGACATGACGGGTGTTGCAGTTGCATCATGGCATTCAAGCAAGCAACTACTTGAAGACAGTCTAGGCAGCTAGAGTAAGGAGTCTGGTCACCAAGATGAGCAGG
>VCRD01004850.1:14829-30558 GCA_006783055.1 Trinorchestia longiramus
GAGGTGAGGGCAGGTCAGTGACCCGAGGGCAGGTCAGTGACCCGAGGGCAGGTCAGTGACCCGAGGGCAGGTCAGTGACCCGAGGGCAGGTCAGTGACCCGAGGGCAGGTCAGTGACCCGAGGGCAGGTCAGTGACCCGAGGGCAGGTCAGTGACCCGAGGGCAGGTCAGTGACCTGAGGGCAGGTCAGTGACCTGAGAGCAGGTCAGTGACCTGAGAGCAGGTCAGTGACCTGAGAGCAGGTCAGTGACCTGAGAGCAGGTCAGTGATCTGAGAGCAGGTCAGTGATCTGAGGGCAGGTCAGTGACCTGAGAGCAGGTCAGTGACCTGAGGGCAGGTCAGTGACCTGAGGGCAGGTCAGTGACCTGAGAGCAGGTCAGTGACCTGAGAGCAGGTCAGTGACCTGAGGGCGGTGTGCGCATACGCTAGGGACACGGGAGGGCAGTCACCGCTGCGTCAACATCAACCCTCGTGCAGTCCCATGACTAACAGCAAGCTGTTGGCAGAGGCACACGCCTGCCAGCAGAGGCCCACGCCTGCCAGCAGAGGCCCACGCCTGCCAGCAGAGGCCCACGCCTGACAGCAGAGGCACACGCCTGCCAGCAGAGGCACACGCCTGCCAGCAGAGGCCCACGCCTGCCAGCAGAGGCCCACGCCTGCCAGCAGAGGCACACGCCTGCCAGCAGATGCCCGTGATAAAGACGCCCTGTTTTGTGTGAGATGACATTGTCTTGAGAATGTCAAGTGACGGAAAGCAACAAACAGAAAACTGTGAACATTTCTTCCTCAATCTCATGCGAGTAAAAATAAGTCGATCAATTTTGCACCACACGCGTTAGTGAAAAGAGAATTTTATTGAACAAACGCCAAACATGTTTGTAAGTATATTTTTGGCCCGTATTTATTAGTCGAAAACGCATTGTGTATAAGAAAAGAAGGTAATGAAATGTAAATTCGAAATCGGAGAGCATGCAAATAATAGGATTTAAAAAAAGGTCGATTTTATATCCAATTTCAAATGATTTAATTTATTGTCCTATTAATCACATTTTTTACGTATTAATTAAAAATACTGATAGGATCTTAGGAGAAATATCTTTTGAATTACTTCCACAAAATATAATATTAGAAAAATTATTGTGTTCTAGGAAATAAGAAGAAAGGTGAATACAATTGTTCAAACCTAAGCTCGTATTAAATATGAAAACAGTCACTGTTTGGTGATAAAATGACAGTCAAATGCAAGCAGGATCAAGAACACTACGAGCAAGACAGGCACAAGCAAGACAGGCACGAGCAAGACAGGCACGAGCAAGACAGGCACGAGCAAGACAGGCACGAGCAAAACTAGGACCAGCAGAGCGAGTACAGGAACAGAGATGGACAGGAGGTACGAGTGCGTGCTAGCCATGTAGGGCTTGGACTTCAAGGCTGAGAAAAAGACGACGAATCCGAGATAATTTAAGCATCTCAAAAGACCTGAATATTCCAACTAATTCCAGAATAAAAATAGCTGAATATATAAATTACCCGTCTATACAACAATGAAGCCGCCACAAAATAATGACAACATGCTGCAGGGTCCCCAATAACAGGTCTGGAGTCTGTACGGGGCACAAGCCCGGCTGTCTCTATATATTTATGAGCAAGGAATGGGTCCAAATTGAGGATGCCGCTCAATATAGAAACTCGACCAAAAATAATGTCCTGTCTTTATAAGCGCAGCAGGGCAACTGCTGGGGCATTTCATTCATCACAGCAAAGGTCAAGAATAAATGAAATAGAATATTTAGATAGCAAGCAAGAAACGAAAGCTCAATTTACTAAAGTAGGACATTGATAAAAATTATTTCTCTGTGCTACCGAGGAGGAAAATATTGGTGCGAATAAATTATTTTTCACATGATGCTAGATTCCATTATTTAGTTGTAGTTGTCATACTTTTGACTTTGAATTTAGTAGTGCATGAGAGGCAATTGCAAGAACATTTTACTGTGTCACATAATTAAATTAAAAAAAAGTGAACATTGAGAATATTTACAATATTATATTTTCAATACAAAGCACAAGTATTCAACTGGTAAACTACAAATATATAGAATAAAATGGTTTTGTACTGCATTATGAAGGTATGGTCACATTTATTAATAATTTTACGTATATATTCATTGCCTAAACTAAAGAGTAGCCATTTCAAAAATTTACGTACATTGCCATATGTAGCTATCAGTCGACATCCTGTACCTGGTATGATCTCATGGAACGTTTTGTAATGAAATAAAATTAGTAGACCTTGGCATAAAACTTGCAAGTAAGCAATCCTTTAACTGCCCACGAGCAGCGATAATCGATGCTGCTGAATGGATGCTCAAAGCACTAAGCCATCTTCATGAAGTCCACAGGACATGAGATCACGTACAGCCCATACAACCACAGCGCTGACTCGGGTATTTTCAATCGTCCAATTCCGGTGGCCGGAAAAAATTTTCAAGCCAGTAATTGATTCGAGCGGGGATTCCATGTAACTATTTTTGATCAATATGAAAAGATTATATTATAGATCGACTTCAAAGGTTTTCGTACAGGATTCGCTACCATAATATTAGTGATTTTCCCAAAGGGAAAACATCACAGAACTGATATATTTTTCACTTTAAACCCGCGAAGAAGTAATGGTGTTCGGATTACTCGAAGCAAATCATAGATACGTGTTTCTAGCGTCGACAATGAGGCTCAGCTCGACGTAAAATAGAGAGTGCAGAGGGCAAATGGCAACAGCCGCTCAAGTTGCGTCAACATCTGCAAGCAACACTCAAAAAAATCGGGCGCGGGCTTTTACTGCTTCGAAACTTTCTCTAGCGGATTTTAGAGGGCTGTTTCTTATGCGATAAAACCACGTTGTTGAAAACTAGGAAACCGAGGAGTTCAAGAGAACGCAGGTTGAGAATACGTGTTCTATGAACCGTTAGTCGTGAAAGTTCGTGCATGAAAATAATGGCTCTAGATCAATAAAAGGCTCTAGCTGTGGTATCGAACTACCGGCCTCAGTAAGCAGCTCGATCATCCACAGAAAGATCAAATAATCAAGCATTCTCGAAAATAAGAGTTCATTCAAAGAAAGGCTCTACTCGAACTATATAACGAGAAACTGCGATGACTCCAAAGCTCTAGCAAAATATTTTCAATGTTGTGGAGTACAGTGATTGTTTTTTACAGTACAGAGCAAAAAAAAGTAAAATAGCAAGATAATCATGTACTGACGAAGGAAAAGTACAGGAAATTTTGGCAAGGGAGTACCCTTCAACTGTGTAAACCCGATGGCACTCAAATCGTGACTCGAATGCGGTATAGAAGCAGCCTCAGATTATTTCCCCTAGTGACAAATGCGACAGAGAAACTGAATGCATTATAGTAATACAAAGTGAGGCAGCTTTTCCAACACATATTCTCGATAGGCAAATTCCCAATGCTATGTGGTAAATTGCATTGAGTGAAAGCTAAGAGTCATATAGTGCAGGTATTTACCTGTGTACGCAAAATTGAATATCCAGCATTTCCAACAAAACTTTCTAATGCTGAGGTATGCATGAACAAACATGTTAAGTTCTTCATGCTAAAAGAGCTATCGTAATGAAGAATTAATGACTATCAGCCACGCGACTAATGATGTTTACGTACAGAAGCTCTAAGAAGCACCAACGCTGGAGCAACTCTATTCTTCTAAAGCTGAAACAATTCTTGCGTGTCATCGTCCGACGCCGCTTCTGACAACGCAGTAATTAACAAATCAACAAGACTGGAATCTCGCTATGTCGCGGTATTTGTATTGCGGAGTGGAATTGACGTTTGAGAGAAATGCACCACAAAAAAAGAACTTGTATGTAATTCACAAGAATAATTCAATTGTGGAAGACTATTAACCAATATTAATATAAGGAACACCATAATTTGAATCATTTGATTCTATGATTTGTAAATGAATAAAGAAAACAGGGTATTTGAGCATAATTTGAAATAAAAGGCTTATTCTCTGGTAAAATAAAGACACAAACTGATAAAAAAATTAACGGCTGATTATAGGGAACCCCAACTGTTAATCTAGACAAAAAACGACTCAATCAAAAGCTAAATTTATTCGATGAGAATGAACGTTACTGACGTTTGCAGACCGTTTCATATAGAAAGAATAAAGTCGTGAGAAAACCAAACAGTATAAAAAGACGTCAAAATGCAGGTAGTGTGAAAGCTGAAATTATAATTTATATCAAATTAACTACAGTATTATCTCACAAAAAGACTGAAATGCAGCAGGCTGTAGTTTTTTGAAGAAAAAACGATTTAGAAAATTCAATTTGATTAGTTTTGAATTTTTTTGGCCCCTATGGGATAGGCTATAAACATGTCTTAATAATATTTCCAATAAGCGCGAATAGGTGCAAAGAATATCAGGTGCTCAAGGAGACCTCACCGAACAGCTCGAAGTTAGACGTCTTGAACGTGTCAAGTCTGCAGAATGTCCTTCCGAAAATGCTGACTTTTACTGTTGATCGCATGTTACATATACTGATGATCGTAGTTCTTTATATACTGTTGATCGCATGTTACATATACTGATGATCGTAGTTCTTTATATACTGTTGATCGCATGTTACATATACTGTTGATCGTAGTTTTTTATATACTGTTGATCGTAGTTTTTTATATACTGTTGATCGTAGTGTTTTATACACTGTTCATCGCAGTGTTTTATATACTGTTGATCTCAGTGTGATATATATAAACATAGATATATTTATATTTATATATATATATATCTATGGTCCGATATTGTAGTTTCACAGGACATGCATACATTGAAATTGAATGAAAGCTTGAATGAATTAAGAAAAACTCTTAGAAACATAAGGAGGAGCATATCAGGAATAAGTCATTATTACGTGTGAAGGTTTCACTCAGTGCACTTCTAAGATTGAAATTTAGAAATTGAGGTGTACTATGAGGATGAATACAGAAATGTTTAGCAAATAGGCTTCAATCATAGCCAGAAGAGAGGTAGAGAAAGACAGCAGATTCTTAATGCAAGAGAAAATGTTCCAATATTCACTACTAAATACCGTAATTTATAATTAAAAAAGTAACCAGAAGATTAATTAAATCACACGAAAAATTTTGAGCCGCAGTTCATGTGAAAGATGAATGGATGATAAAGCGTTTGGAGTGAATAAAAATGCATACAAATATACATTCATAGATGCAACCAAAAATTTTAAATTTAGCCAACGATCCCAGAACCGCTGACCAGAAAACTCAATCTGAACACCAGTCCAATGTTTTTATCATAATCCTTGCAGCGGCCCAATACATGAGCGCAATCCTTGCAGCAGCCCAATAGATGAACTTAATCCTAAAATCGACGCTAATGTCAATACAAGACCCGGTTGAACAATAGATGTGAGGTACTATCCTAAGACCAGAAAATCTAATTGTAGAAACAACGTTCAGTTGAAAAAGCATTACTATCTACAAAAGAAAAACAATGTTAGTACAGGTGCAATAACCATCTCAGTCCAAGTTACAGGGACAATCCAATAAAGCCAATATTGCCGACTACACTGACAACAGCATCAAAAAATGGAGACATTTCCACCGAGCTCGCACGGTGGCCAGCCAACACTGACTGACTCGCACCCAGCGACACTCACAATGTTGGTCTAAAGCCATAGAATCTTGTTTTCGAGCACAAAATTGGGCAAGCTCGCAGCTGGATTTCGCGGAAAATAACGAGGCGAGTTTGGAAGTAGAGGATAATCTCTCCTCGAGGAGAGCTTCAGCAAACGCCCGAAAGAGGGTCGGGGCTAATTGGGAAGACGAGGGCCTTCAACGTAACAAAATATTGTGGCGAGTGACGGTGATGCCGACGAACTGAGACCTATAGCACCTCCAAATTGGCGTGAAGACCGAGGGGGTGTGCGGCAACGATATCAGCTACACGTGGATGCGTGACGAGGTGAGGGGTTACGGCACTGATATACGCACTTGTACGGTCATGAAACTAATAGAAGTACATCTATAATTTCTGATTTTTAATATGAACTTCGTGAACTCTTTAATTCATATAGGAACGCAGTGTGCAAAATAATACTCTTTTCCTTTATACCTACCTATGATGCCAACCGAAAGAGGGACTTCTTAGTTCTCTCGCTCTCGATGCGTGACTCATGAACACAATAAAGCACTTGTCTGAATGCTTCTTAAATCTTAATGCAGAATTTTTGCAGAGAAATTTTGTGTACTTAAGCTGTGTCGAACCATTTAACGAGTAATCACAGTCAGCAAAAATGCTTGTGTGGGCACTAGACTGTAGGCAAGCTTGGATTACAGCATATATGATACACTCGTACGAAATGAACTGCGATGCTTCTGTGGCTTTCATGAGCAAATGTATGACAGATACTAACATTCTCAAGTGGTAAAGTCATTTGCAAATTATTTCAAAAGCCGTAAAATATTGAATTCGTACGTTCAATGCGTTTCTAATAAAAGTTTTATTCCGCTCAGAACAGATTGCAGATTGCAGTGAAACTGATACACTTCATTTTATTATATACAGATGTATATAAAACATGTTATTTTGTATGACTGTTCACGGTCAGTCAACTATTTCTGCCCGAGGAAAGCAGAGGCGCAAAAAAACTGATTCGTGATTAAGTCTTAGTTAAATTTGCACGGGAAAGATTGCTAATTTTAATCACGTAAAGGTTTCGGGAAAGTGGAATTCAGAAGCCGTCAAACCAAAGCATTTTTTTGGCAAGTCAAGTATCATACTAGCTATCAGTGTGTCGTGGTGCTTCTGACTCACTGGTTGAAATTGATTCGAAGAAAAGTAGTTTCTCCATGAATAACCTTTCTATTTTTTCGGTTTTTTAAAACCTAAAAAAGGCTCTATCTCTATTACGCTGTACCTGTTCGTTTATTAACTTCATTTTATTTATGTAAGAATTTATTTGCCCCAATAAAATTTTCTTCGGATTTTAATACTTTCCGTATCTCATTTTTAGCTGCACTATTTTTCGTATCTGTTAGGTTACAATTTGTGTTATTCCGGATATTTTTCGCTCATTATCTCGACACCTATGAAGTTGATTTTACAATTTAGGAATTTTTGAGCTGAGCAAGACGTCTTCCGCATCAACTGGTTTTCCTACACTAACGATATCATTTCCCAAGTTTACAGTAATTACTCATGCGTATCCTTAAAACGTCCTCTATTTTTCAGGGATGAGAGACTTGAGTCTCGTTATTACTCGCACCACTAATACTAATTGGTACGACGCTATGTAGGTTGAAATAAACCAATCTGGCACATGATTATCGTCATATTTTGTCTGATGTACGCATCAGCGACAGGTACGATATTTTCCCAGTTCCATAAAAATAGAATGAAATTAGCTTCTCTTACCTCACCCGACATGTCACTGAACACTGACGTACTATACAGATACGAAAACTACACGCCGGTAGGTATAAAACAGACAGCGGTAGTAACACGCAAGAGAACAGTGCTTCGACACAGTCGTGTTGGATTTCAGATACCAAGTGAGACTGCAATGTCTCTGTCATGCATTGTTCAGGTAGTATCGACCGGCCCACTTACACCTGTGCTCCGGAACACACGGCATGCGTGCGGTGGCAGACCTGCACGCGGTCACGCCACGGCCTGGCACGCGCGCGTTTCCGGGCATGGAAAGCAGCTATTGAGTGCCTTTTCTGAAGTTGCGTTACTTTCTCAACGGCAGCTAATTAGAGCAGATTTTTCAGCCTTCAAACTATGACTGAATTTAAAAGATTTTTAGTGTTCCAACGTTTTCTTTACATCAAAGTCGAATAAAAGTTTTCGTGGTGCATTACACCATAAAAATATCACAAATAATTTTCAACAGGATCACCAAGAAACTTCATTTTCGAACTTTTATATAGCAATGATTTAAATTGCTTAACAATGACAACGATGAGTTCATACTTGTGACATCAAGAAAAGACAACTGTCACCTCCCATACTTAGTGTTACGAGAAGAAACTTTCACACATTGATTTTAGTTTTAAATATTATCGGTTTGCCAATAAGAAGCTAAAGGCTGTCATGACCATAAGACGAGATTGTGAATAACGGAATTTTATTTTATCACCACGAAACATACCAGAGTGAATGAAGCAAAACCTCATCTTATTCTTACAATTCAAGTTTAGAACTTCATTATTGTAAGATAGAAGTCTTTTCACAAACAGAAACCATTTATCATACGTTTTAAGTTAAGGTTACTGCAACAATCGACACTCAATAAATGTGATGTGTATGGAGCAGTTCACACGGCACTGTAATGATTCAAGGTTCACACCAATGTAATGATGTTCTCCTATACAGTAACCTTCTAAAACGTAAATATTTGGCATAATCCATTATAAAAATAGGACTACTTAATCAAGGCGTTTCAAACGAGTTACGAGCTCTGATAAAGTTGTACTGTTATGAAGCGAGCAACTAGAAATTTTAAGCCTAGAACGTGGTTGAGCACATGATGCACCTAGTGCATAATCACATCAGAAAAAGAGAATAAGCAAGAAAAAACAACATGAATCACATGAATAGTAAGCAAGTCATTAAACCGTTTTCGCGAACGAGCTACGGTCTTTTCACGGTGGGCCACATTAGTTGCTCCTTAGTTCGGGAGATACGAGCTTCTCGACACAATCACAGAAAGTACCAGGGTTGAGCAGTCGGAGTTGGGCGCAAATTACTGCTAAAACTTGCAGTTAGAGTAGAACTTTCTAAAAATTCAGGAGTGAAAATCGGATTCGGTGTTTAAAGATTGAATTTGCAGCTCCACAGCCCTGTTTAGTACTCCAGTCTAGATGAGAATAGCCATTAAATACTCTTCGTGCACAAACAAACGGAATCTGGCGCGCTGACTCGAAGCATTGTTTCAATATATGGATGAATGACTGATGGTATAAAATTTACCGGACCTTTATATCGACCAAAACTTGCATCTAAGACTGGTCTAGTTGCGAGAGTGTCAGTGAAACACGTTTTTGAAATAGCGCAGGTTAAGGCTAATTCAAAACACACTTTGATCATTAGAGGAGTTAACTCTAACATTTCACGATCTCACAGCACTTCTGACACATGGTCATTACTTCAAAAATGTGCCTAGCATAATACAAGTAACCCCACCGTCGTGTGTGGCTTACATGCTCCTCACAGGAGTAAAAACACGTCTGTCTGGTATTGTGTGGTCCATTGAATTGGTAGGTGTTCCTCTATTATTATATTAAAGATTTAATCTTGAACTACATGTGCTCCCAACTCAAGACAAAAATTTTCAGCATAAATTCTATCTCATGTCAGTCCTGACGGCATCCCTCGTCTCACAGTCGTGTTGTGTCTCGTGTTACCTCTCAAGATCTAAGCGAAAATTGCTTAGGTCCTCATAGGTAATCATCTCTCAGGAAATTACAAAAGAAATAAACAAGTCCATGCTGTCCGACGCTGATTGATTTCTGTCTCTCCACATTAAAGCGCTTACGAGAGAAAATGGTCATCTAAGCTAACAAGGTTGTCTGTACTCACTATCTTGTTTGCCTGTTGAAAAGGAAACACCTTGTAATTTTTTTCGTTTGCATCAAAACATAGTGCCCCGAACAGGCACGTCACATAGTCACACTACCAAACTTTGATTTTGAGACATGTAGAGTAAGACGAAAGATAGTTCATATCAGTACTCAACTTATACTTCAGCAACTAAATTTTAATTAATGAAAAGAAAATGAAAAACTGTACATTTATTCATTGATATTGAAAAAAAATCAGCATCTAAATATATCCACTTAGCAGCTTGGCTAGCATTGAACAACTGATACGATGGATGACTAACAAAATTTTTTACCACTGTTGAAAGCATAGTCTTGATCTGAAAATCGCTCTTCATGTATATTGCTTAACATTTTGCCCAAAACATACTTCACTCATCCGTACTCTACTTCCTTTCTCTTGATGATATTACAGCACCAATGACTTCCCCTTAGTGTTTTCACCGTCTCCATTTCCCTCCTCTCCTATTTTCCAGCTCTCTTAATAAAAATATTTCACTCAAATCCTTAGACTAATTTTTTCACGAGTAACATTCAAAAAAGTAACAGACCGTCAGCAATATAAGTTCGACGACCACCGCCTTCAAATCGGCTCTAATTTAGCGAAATGAAACTTGTGAAAAGGATCCGGGATTGGCTAAAAATGCTAATATTTATTTCAAAAACTAAGACTAAAATACTTTACTATTGGAACAATTAACTATCCACTTTCAATATCATCTGAATAAATAAAACCGCTGACTTAGTCAATGTAATATGAATTGAAGTAAACTGTGTGGCGTAATTAAAATAGTATTAACCATTCTACTTACAAGTAAGGAACATGAAATTTAATAAAGTCAACTAATACGCTCACCTTTCGTTCATTTCAGTGACTAGTCAGAACAGCAGAATATTTTGGAAAGAATAAAGTTTATGATTTTTCACTGGTGGAGTACAACGGTGTGGCAGTTTTATTGATCTCACCCACAGGTCCAAGCCCCCAACCTCAGCAACATCATGGAGGAATAAAAGTCCCTTCACTGAAGCTTAGAGACTATATAACTATCAGTGCTTACGCGGTTCAGTCATTTTTTCAAAACTAGCCTGTCCCAGTGGAAATTCCACTATTTAGATTCGACGAATTGGAAATTATTATATCGATGAATGCATTAAAAATTTACCACGAATTATTGTTTTAAATGAATACTTTTCATTAATATATACAGGACTTTCATTCTGCATCTTATCTACCGATAACATGGCCCAGATGGTACTCGTAAAAATTCCTTGATTTAAAAGTGACAAAATCAATGATCTATGAAATAAATATATTTTTCAGTTTTATCCGTGGTACCATCAGAATCTGAATATTTTTATGAATATATACAGAACTTCCATTCTATATCTTATCTACCGATAACACGGCCATATAAAAGAAAAAACTAATACCGGAAAAAATTGAGTTTTATAGTGATCAGACTCTTTTGGTATCCACAATACAATGCTTATACTACATGCATACCCGTTCTGATTTCAGTTCAATAATTTTTCTTCCGTAATAGATAGGAAGTAATGGGACGGACACACACATATACAGAAAGAGAGAGAAATGGAGATACATACATTGTCTATTATATACGTGGCTATTAAGACGTATTTTCTTAACTTAATTCACTTACAGCATCATGATTGTCCGATTAATCAAAGAAACACAAACCCAAGATGTCGAGATTATTCAAGTACCTCAGTTAAACGGCCACGCGAGTATCTGCTCAGACGATCCAGCAAATCACCTCAGCACGCTTCGAGTTCCTGAACTTCATTGATTTGATCTTTCGAGAGCGTATCGTGGATACAGCGTCGCTATCTATCACCATCGCAGAAGTACATGGGAAGTTGCCTGTCGTGTGCCGACCATTTATTCCGTAGAATTTGCCTCTTTAATTTCTAGCTGCAAGTTCAACGCCGTAATCTATCATTTATTTTTGAGCAGCTGCACGTTCGCTTTCCTAGCTTTGATTGATACTGGAGCTGGCGAAGTTCAGACAGCTATGACCGAAGGCACTACTTTTTGCTATGCCTTTTGAAGGAGCGACCCATGACTGAGCACTGAATACCCAGACCCTTGCCTCACCAAGTCAGACTATCATCAACTGAAGGCTTCACTTACCTACAGTAATCTGTAAAACGCAATCAGTAGCCAAGTCCTTTGAGGCGGGAGAAATCAAACAGGTTTGGATCCATGAAAATAGAAAATTTCTCATCTATTAGAGACGGAAGCCGACAGGTTTTTTAGAGAATAATAATGAATACACATTTAGGTAAAAGTAATGTCTTGGTCATATTTTAAGGTTTCCTTAAGAAATAATGTCCAACATTTTATCATTTTGGAAAAAAGAGTATTTTAAGAGCAGTATTTCCATCAAACATATACGTTATCATAAGCTACAACAACTTATTAAAGTAGTTAGATCACACAGTAGAAGGAACCATGCTAATTCATGACTCGCTGTGTTAATTAAAGCTCAACAAAAATCAATCTCCACTGAAGCCTCTTTTCAATTTTTCTCGTTGACTTGGTACACATACTGTACAATAAACAGGTGCAAGCTTTCTATCCACTATCCGTATATAGTTCAACACTACTTTTATGAGAGAGTCACTTCAAGACAATTCTATAATAGAAAACAAATCGACTATTTTTTGATTATTTTCTGAAATCTTACTCTACATTTGAGCATGTGTGCTAATTTTCTTTTCATAATAATTTTCATTATTATGAAATTTCCTATTTACCAAACTTTCCTTCTAAATTAAGGCAATAGTTGCAATGGGTTGGTGGGGAAATAGTTCCATCGAGGAAACTAGAGCATAATATTCCAGCATGTCTGTTGGCACAGTCCACCACAGCCGGTGACCAAGTTTCAAATATACACTGACTAGGACAGACACTATCAGCAGACGACTCCGAGATGAGTTCTGAAAGCCAATGTATGTTCCAACGAGCGACGTATCCACACGGTGAGCATGAGCTCTGAAAGCCAACGTATGTTCCGACGAGCGCCGTATCCACAAGGTGAGCATGAGGACGCTTCCTGTCCAAGCACCTATGAGCCCTGTAAGCTGGCAGTTGCAAATATCAAACGCACATTGTAAATACACATGCAATCTACACTTGATTTTTTATTATATATTTTTGTGCGTACCACACACATATTGCATACGAGTATATGCACGGTGCACGCACGTTTTGTGTACGAGGAACGCAAGTAACGTCTCCAATAACGGTGTCCATTACGAATGAAAATATAAAGTGTCTGTTCTAACGTATACCAACGGAATGGTGATAACGAATTGGATCGAGAACCGATTTTTACCAAGGTATTTGGTATCCATAACGAATGAACTGCTGTCCATCACACACTAACCACAGCTCGAACCGTTTTGTAGTCAAACAAAAATTTATCATACATTCATTGTGAGCATTTCGTTATCCATCTTGAAGTACAAATCGTCCATCAGCAACGTGTTTGTCATCCATCACAAACATATTAGTCATCCAACAAACGGTTTTAGCAGGCCTGCACGAATGAACACCTTTTTGGCCTAGTAGGACCAGCTTTCCTTGCCTTACCTGACGACCTAACCGTCCGTTATCAGCGGCTGGACCTGCGCTGCCTCCTTCCCTGATCACCGGCAGATGCTCTAATGGGGCTTTCTTAGGTCATCAATCGATACGCGCGCAACCCCAGCTCATGTGACCTCTCCTGACCCACATCAGCAGCCCAAAACGCGCCTGGTGGTCACAGCTCAGAATGCTCTGTCCAGAGACCATCAGATTACTGTATCCGGTGCTCTGAGTCCACCTTGTGATCATCAACAGTCACATCGGCTGATTCTCAAAATGACTGCTGCACCTATGTTCATCAGATGACATATTGATCAGTCCTCATATGATTTCTGTGCCTCAAGACAACCAGAGGGCACAATACCCATTACGCATAATGACTGCTGAACTCAGTCACGCAGTCACGCTCAGTAGCAGAAGACGGTGATTCTAGTGCGCATAGTAACCGTAACTTAACACGTTGCCTCCGATTGCCCGATTGGTGTAAAACTTCACTTTGTGCGCATAGTCACTAGAAGGATCTGAAAAAATTACAGAACCTAACCTCAGTGGTACACATACGTACCACTTCGGAGTCAACGTGTTAAAATACTTGAGCTGTCGATAATGGCGATGGCTTCTTTTTGACCATTTTTCTACCCTCGTGAAATTTATTCTTCTTTATTATAACTAGTTTTGCTTTTGTGTATGATCAACTTTTTAATCGTCACATCATGGAATTGTTCATTTGCTGTATTGAAGTTTCAAAGAACCTCGAAGCCAAGTTATTCACTAACTTGCACCGGTTCGAGACTAAGTTTCCATGAATATAAAAGTTAAATTCCAGAGCATGACAAGGTTGAACATTCTCTACCATAGCAAAACGGAAAGACATGAGTCTCGTAAAAGCAGAGAACTCTCACACACGGCTATCTTCAAGATGTAAAGATTTAATGCCATAACAAACCGTGCCCCGTCAGAAAATAATGTAACGACAGTGAAGTTTCAAGCTTTAGATCCAGATTTTAATAACTTTCCAAAGTTTGCGGGTTAAATGCTAACTTACTACACCAATCCTTGATTTCATCTGTAACTCATATTGATAGCTTCTATGAAATAACATGTTGACTCACAACACAAAAATTCACAGTAAAATCTGGGCCAAATAAATGAACAGAAATAGTAAACATATTTCACAAGATATCTTTTTATAGCAGCAACATATAATTCCACGTGACCTGAATTCAACACTGCAGTTTAGCTAGCGTGTCTACGTTGGGCCTGCAGCACATGTCAGGCCTGGCACATGTGAGGTTCGCTAGGCCCCAATACACGCTATGAAAAACATCAATACCGTGTGAGGGCAATGCCCTGATCGAGGTGTGACCATCGTCTCGCGGACAGGTGTCACAAACGAGAAGCATACGCCAGGCATAATATTCCAGTTGTAGCCACTGCACTACAGCTCGTAATGCACAGTGCCTGCAAGTGTATCTGGGTAGTACAGCAGTAGTTTCCATAATCAGTTACATTGATGCTCTCAGTATCACAGCATACAACATATTCTACTAAGTATAATTATTCTTCCGAACTAATGTACGTAAGAATTATCATTAATAGACTATACTTGTCTCAAGCTGCAACCCAATTTCAAATAAGTACAATATGTAAATAACACAAGAAAACACATTAATAATCTATTCAGGTCATACATTTTCATCCTGTGCAATAACATTTATCCCATTAAAAAGATTTTTTATTTTTCAAACCGAAACTGTCAGTGAGGAACTATTTTACATTTAAGGGAAAATGTGACACACATGTTTGACGCGAATTTTCAACGGATTTTTTCTTCTTTAAACGCTCATATGATGGATGGTCCAGAACAGAGGCTACTTCTTTCATTTACATCGAGGAATGAATATTTAAACGCAGATTGAGAACACTTGCGCCCAACAAATTTGAAAGCTACCATAATCCTGTGTTATGGTACAAATGAAAAAGTATTTGCTCTTAAAAATCAAAAGTCGGATGATTCAGGTTGTGTCATTAAACCTGATACAGGAAATGATTCCTAAATTGCTTGGATAAACAAGAATACATTCAAAACGAAAAGAAATTCTAGTCGACCGAAAAAAATGCTCAGACAATAATAAAAAATACTCTATTGCTCGAACCGCACAGCAAGATTAATTATAAGCTTAGAGACACCAAAGCACAAAAAAATATTCAAGAATTAAAGGCAAGAAGTTGCATGCACTTCGTCTATCTGGAGAATCTAAACTAGGGATTTTAAAATCGTAAGCCGGATAGTCTAGTGAAACCAATGTTATCAAAGTGCAAGCAGCATATTTCTGAACTGTACACGAATATAGACTCTATTAACATTTTTTTGTAAGTCAGAATATTGAAGAAACAACTCTCCCCAATTTGCGGTTGATTGACAAGCTATCGACAATATATATATATATATATATATATATATATATATAT
>VCRD01004851.1:6993-18192 GCA_006783055.1 Trinorchestia longiramus
AGCGGATTTATTGGTCATTCCAGCTGGTGCTAACTCAGTGTGCAGCTGAAGTTATTGGAATCAGGTGCAACGGATTTATTGGTCACTCCAGCTGGTGCTAACTCGGTGTGCAGCTGAAGTTCCTGGAATCAGGTGCAGTGGATTTATTTGTTCACTGCAGCTGGTGAACATAAGAAGATACAGCCACAGATGTTAGTATGTATTTCGAATTTAGCTTGAACAACTCGAGCAGACACATCGCTGAATATTTGCCTTATGAATAAAGTCTTTGTATTTCCACACGTAGAAACCCTAAGAGCTCTTAATTATTCGTTATTATTTTAAAGGCTGAATCTACATAGTTTATAATTAGAGAAGTAAGAGCATTACGACGCCAAGGCATAATACTTTTTATTATTATAATATATAGCGGGTGGTTGAACCAGATGTATCATAATAATAGTATTTTTAATAATAATATCAGTATTATATAGCAATTGTATCCAACTTCTTGTCCTGAAACTAACCAAATTGAGTTCGCCTTTAATCTTGTAGATGTTGTGAAAGAAGAAATTAGCCTCGAATGTTAAAATAGAAGAATCACGTGAAATATCGAGAAAATAAGATATGCAGCTCTATAGATTATATTCTATGGTGTATATTATTATTTCATCTATAGAGCAAGGATGCAGCTGTTCTTGGCAAAGATCGTTTCCTAACTGTGTTCCAGTCCTAACCCTTTCACTCCTCATGCCGCGATGCACGAAACTCTTTGACTCCTCATGCCGCGATGCACGAGTCAACATTGAGCTGTCAGCAAAAACTTGTCGGTCTCGATACGAATAGCAATTTCACAGCAATAAGCAATTTTTTGTTTTTTGTTATCGAAAATAAATTTTTAAACACGACTAAAAAACTCCTGGACAGCATGAACTCATAAACAACAAAAAAATTACTCTACAAAACTACAAAAACTACATTAGAGCAGAAAAAGAAAAATGTGAAGAAAGCTTAATAACCATGAAAAAAAATACTGTTTCAGCATCTACATATACAATCGGAAGCAAACTCGTCTGCTTCCAAAAATACAGTTTATTATACAGTATAGCTTAATGTGTACTAGTGTATTGTACAGCAGATGCTTTGTTGTAGAATACAGTTTATTGTGCAGTATAGTATTTGCCCAGAACCGTTTACTGTACAGTACAGTTTATTGTACTATCCAGTTTATTGTACAGTAGATGCACTTCGTCGTCATTGCACAGCAGAAGTACTCCGCCTTGCAGTCAAAGCGTACGACATTTCTTTAATCAGCTCCATGTTTCTTTAGGCAATTTCAGTCATTTACGAAATTGAAGCCCCAGTTTAAATGGGACACAAGTTTGCAGTTCCTACTAATATTCATTCGTAGCCCGCCTCCTGAATTACCTCGTTTTCCAATTAGGTTGCTTTTGGCCAAATTTCTTCGGCGGAAAAAGTTTCCTCTTTAAATTAGCATGGTGCCCGGGGAGAACATGAAGGGGGAGGAGGGAGGTAAGAGCTGGAGTGGAACTGTGAGGGTGGCAGTGCCGCGGTAGTGTCGTTTTAAGGGCAGAGTAGAATTCAAAAGGAGGTTACTGGGTAAATTGAAATTAAATTTAGTGTTTGAAAGGAGGCTCTCCAATGCATGTTGAAACAGTCACTTTCATGAAATAAAGTGGTATGAAGGTAAATTTCTTGTTGCCTTGTTGCATCATTTTCATTATATTCCTATCATTACATTACATAAACGGAATGCTATATATAAGGTATTGAAACACATCATGAAATGTGGCAATAAAAACACAAGGAATGAAAAAATATGCTCTAAAATGTAATTTAAAATTTCAAAACAGTACTAAGTATGAGCATAATTTTATATCATTGCTTTAAAGCAAAATTGTCAATTTACGCATGGACTTTCAATGCATCCCATGAAAAAGTAAGAACATAGCTATGCATAATACAACTACCGACACCATTTTTAGCGATAAGAATTTTGTTGTAGTTCACTGCATTTTCAATTGTAAGTGTAGGATGCAGTGCAATTTATTGAAGATATATTTTGGGGTGAGGTACATTGCTTGTGCTGAAGTAAGACGTTCAAATTGATAAATATTTGCCAATTTTCGTGATTTTGTATATCGGACAATATGAACAGCGGCAGAAAGCGTCTTCAAGGTAGGTTTTTTCCACAATTTAGTTTTTTCTGTACAGCGTCGTAAAAGTGGGGTTGTCGGTACTGAAAATCATCACACGGAGGTGATCATAAGGTGACGGTCACAAGGAGAAGATAACACTGAAACGATCACATTGAGATGATCACACGGAAACGATCACATTGAGACGATAACACTGGAACGATCACATTGAGACGATCACACTGAAACGATCACATTGAGACGATCACACTGAATAGATCACACTGAAACAATGACCCTGAGACGACTTACACATGAAGACAATCATATGACATCAATCACACGGTGGAATCGCATGACAGCAAACACATGGCGATGTTCGCACGGTAACGATCACACGATGGGATCACATGACAACAATCATATGGTGACGATCACACAATGGGATCACATGCCAACAATCACACGGTGAAGATCACGCAATGGGATCACATGACAACAATCACACGGTGACGATCACACGATGGGATCACATGCCAACAATCACACGGCGATGATCACACGATGGGATCACATGACAACAATCACACGGTGACGATCACACGATAGGATCACATGACAACAATCACACGGTGACGATCACATGACAACAATCACACGGCGATCATCACACGATGGGATCACATGACAACAATCACACGGTGACGATCACGCATTGGGATCACATGACAACAATCACACGGTGACGATCACATGACAACAATCACACGGCTATGATCACACGGTACGAAATTTAATGTACCAGTCGTGAGCTGAGTAGAAAAAAGTTATTTTACGTCGGGTGAGTTTCCCTCGATATCAGGGATGGCTAAAACTGTTCCGGGTTGTCCTTTCTTTTTAAAAGCATGTACGAACACAACTTTGTTCATTGTGCACGGGGATGAAGCATTATCCCCTAGCTTAAGTTCTTAATGGAAGTGAAGCGGAACAAAAACATCGTTTTCGAAAAATCCCGACCTCAATTCTGCACCCAACGTTGACGGAAACTTACCCCAAACTTTACCCTAAAATTTCACATTCTGGCAACCGTCTGAAAGATGAGGCCACACAAAGAAAGAGTTTTCTTTCGTAAGCCTTTTGACTACTTGTTTGTATGTAAAATAATGGTAAGGAAAAGCATCTTAGTAACCTTTCGTCCTGTGAAATCGCAGAGGAATGAACAAGCTCAGTTATAAATGGATGCAAGAGATCGTTTCTTTTCTCGTCGAATTAATGCAGAATAAGTGCAATCTGAATTTACATTTATATTTTAATTTGTGTTGAATTCCTGTTATTTTTTGTGTAGAATTCCTGTTTTTAGTGTTGGAGCAAGTGTTGAACTCTTGGTTTTTCGTCTTAAGTCTCTGTTAAGTCCGATTTAAATTTCTACATCTCTGGTAAAAACGTCATTATTATTAAAGCTGAAGCTTCAATGCAGTCGCTTATGCAGCTCTTCTTTGCAGTCATTTTTGGAGCGGCAAAAATTATAAGAAGGCAACGCATGGCAATAAAATATGAATGTTCAGACACAGGGAGACCATGCCCTTGAAGAATTATTTCAAACTGCACTACCAATTACGAAAAATATTCTGTTTGCTCTTGAACAGATTTTAACATGAAAATATTCATAAACGATTAGATTGACGTGATACTAACACGAACATCATATTCATTGCATTGTGATTTAATAATTTGCATTGTTATTTACACTCAAATGTTTTCATCAAATTCTCGTGAAGATTATATCGAAGCCCAAAGGTTCCAGACAACACAAAAACTTTCTTGTCTGCTCCTTTCAGGGACTTCAGCTGCATGTCAAGAGGAAAAAACGAAAAAATAAAGAAAGATATTGCGTCATCAGATTTAGGAAACGGTGCTGCCATAGCCTTTCTTTGCACCATCAAATCGAGCAAAGTTTTTCGATAACTCGGTCGAAGCAAGGCATCTTTTGGCAGGACATCGGCATGCAATGAAGCTGTAAAAGCCTTAAGCTTGTGTCACGAACACGTGTACATAGTCAGTTCATGTGTCTGTGATCCGTCTCTGCGTCAGGAAAGTCCGTCATTTTATGCATGTTCGTGATTTAGTTACTGTGTCACGAATGCTGGTTGTTTCCAAAAGGTCTCTGTTGGAAAGTAATAGGATTTCTCTGAAATGCGCACGGTTTTATCTAGGTAATAGAAATGCCTAACATGAAGTCTTTGAAGTGCTTCCGGTTGTATCTGCGTACCGAAAGTGCTTGCTGCGCACTGTTCAAAATTCTTTTAAAAGTGCGTTGCTTTCTACAATTCGAACGTACGCACAACGTTTAGAATAAAAGTTGAAGTAACTCTGAAGCGTCCCAGTTGAGCAAACTTGCTCTAAATTATTCAGGACTTCGTCCCGAGGATGCATGAACTGCCAAGGGAGACCTGAGTGTATCTCAAGAGAGTCGTGAGAGATTCTGCGACTCGCAACTATATATTTATGTATATTTATGTGGTGGGAGAAACAATAGAGTATTGTAATATAATTTAAACTCAGATCATGCCTCGAAAAGTCGGGGCTTGAGAAGACTTTTGACAACCACGGTAGGTTCGTAATTACTTCTCGCAATTATTTATTCTTCTCACCTATTTATTCCTACCAGTTATTTATTTCTCTCAACTATTTATTCCTACCAGTTATTTCTTTCTCTCAACTATTTGTTTTTCTTAATTATTTATTCTTCTTAACTATTTATTCCTGCCAGTTATTTCTTTCTTTCAACTATTTATTCTTCCCAATTATTTATTTCTCTCCTCTATTTATTCCTCCCAGTTATTTATTTCTTTCAACTATTTATTCTTCCCAATTATTTATTTCGTTGAACTATTTATTCCTCCCAGTTATTTATTTCTTTCAACAATTTATTCTTCCCAATTATTTATTTCGTTGAACTATTTATTCCTCCCAGTTATTTCTTTCTTCCAACTATTTATTCATCTCAATTATTTATTTCGCTGAACTATTTATTCCTCCCAGTTATTTATTTCGCTCGACTATTTATTTTAGCTGTGTGCTCGCTAGCAGCTGTGACAAGCAACAAATGTGCAACATTTAATATGCATTGAGTTATGAGAAGAATTATTAGTGCAGTTATGCGCAAAACGTAGTCTTGGTGTACATGCTGGATGACGATATTAAACAGCTTTTAAAAAGAATAGCATCACGCATTTGTGTCTGAATCATCTGTATTAGCTAATGTTACATGTATAGAACTTATAAGGTTATTTCTGTATATGATGCTATTAATAATGAGCTCATCATATTGTTCTCATTGCATGATGGATTTAAGTTTATTTTATATAAGATATTTCCCTTTTTCGTCATCAGATGCAGAAGTACAGATCGACGCTGTACAGATTGTTCTCCATTTGAAAGCAGTAATTGACCAACTCTTTACTACGTTCCCTTGATATGTTTAATTTGAATGTATCATGTACAAGCAATTTTTCTTTTTCTTAATCAGATGCAGAAGTAAAGATCGATCCTGTACACTATTTTCTCCACTTGAAAGCAGTAACTGACAAACTCGTCACTACGTTCCCTTTATATGTTAACTTAAATTTATCTTGTACAAGCAATTTTTCTTTTTCTTAATCAGATGCAGAAGTAAAGATCGATCCTGTACACTATTTTCTCCACTTGAAAGCAGTAACTGACAAACTCGTCACTACGTTCCCTTTATATGTTAACTTAAATTTATCTTGTACAAGCAATGTTTCTTTTTCTTCATCAGATGCAGAGTTTGCTGCGCGTGACTGCAACGTGTTTGCTCGTGACATTCACGCTTGCTGAGACAGAGTTTGTCTCGGTTGAAGCCCCCGGAGAATTTGCTGCGATCGACCATATCTGGATGCCTAAAACAAGGGCCTCGACGAGGCCTGCAGATTATGCAAATTTCGAGGATTTCGATGCGACAACGGATGATCCCAGCGATGATTGGAATCTGGATTTTGGATCGATTGAGGCCATTGATGTAACGAAAGAAGAAGGCACTTTTGCTCGAAGGAAGGGAAATGAAAGGAGTTCACGGCAGAGAGATACGAGGGAAAAAAGATCTACATCCAATCGCCAAGATGCGAGAGTTACAGAAGGAGATAAATCGCAGGGAACTTTAGCTAGAGATGGAAATGGGAGCTCAGTGCATGCAAACAAACAAGACTATACAGATACTGAAGTTGATCAATTTAAATCTGAAGTGGAAGACGAAAGCGTTGAAATGAAATTATCAAGTGGCGAGGAAGAACAAGAAGAAAAAGAAGACGCTGAAAACGATCAAGACATGGGTATTAACAAAATGAATATTGGTGGTCCGAAAAAAAACCGTGCCGGTAATGCTAGGTCTCTTGGCTGGCCTGTGAATGACGAAGAATTGGTATCAGATATTCGGGAAGGAGAAGAAAAAAACGATGACATGAGGGCTTCAGGAAGTACCATTTTCGAGAAAAATGTAGCCCCATTTCTCGATTTTTTCTTCCCGAGCAAGAGGAGGCTTGTGGGACCATTGAAACAATGTCCTTCTGGTAAGATATGTCGCAGACTGTCGGGACAAAAACCGAAGGAGAAACATTTACGCTTAAAACGCCCGAAGAAAATGAAAGAAAGTAACTTCAAAAAATATCCTTCACCTCATGCAGGACATGGTTTGAAAACCGGTTGGGGATTACCCAAAGGGCATCACCAAGGTCCCACTGGCACTACCCAGAAAACTCATTTTAAAATTCTGGATGAATCGAATACAAGAGACTCTGGATCCAACAGTCATTTTTCTATCCAGTCCATAAACAAACAGATGGGTCATCATTTTGATATGGCAGGTTCAGGAAAAAGGGTTCGGACAATGAAAAAGCAAACTTCTTTCAGAAATCAGAAAAAAGGCCGAGATTCAACCGAATTACGACAGGTTTTTCGCCCAGCCAAGCAGTCGGACAAAATCACGGGCATTGAATTGGGGCGCCCAGACGAACTCGTTACAGATCCTAACATTGCTGACGATCACGCCATTATTCTTACGAAACCTTGGGACAATGATCCTCCTCATTTCATTCGTATTCCAGTGGAGTACTCGACCGATCCACCTCCCGTACTGGTCCTCAAAGAACAATTGCCTTCGACTGCCAAGGCTGGTAAGCAGCATGGCAAGGGCAAGGACCAAGCTAACATGGCTGGAAAGTTTCCAGAAATCGAAGTCCCTCTCAAATGGCCGCCCAAACAGCAAAGACCATTTGGTGCCGACGGCAAGTCCCAAGGATTTTCGCCCCCTAAGACCGACGATATAGTTAAAGAAAAACAAAGGCAAAAAGCTTTGCAGGCTTCAGATGACAGACAAAGGTACGTCCAGCCCACTTCCGCTCCTGTGCAGAAGGAAGTTACGAGTATTGACTCCATCCAAGCGGTGTATCCAATCAAGATAATAGTGGACGACGATAGAAAGTTCAGCGAAGAAATGGTAAACGACAAGCATCGACTGCCAAGACCTGAAGATGAAGGCTTGCATTTGGTTGAGGAAAGTGGATCAGTAGAATTCGATGTTCAGGGCAAAAAACAAGAAACTGAGCTAAGAGAAAATTTTATCGAGTCCGTTTTTAAAAGTTCAGAAAAAACATCTCAGGAAAACAAGCGCTTAAAGGATATTGACTTTTTGCGGAAACTTCCAGATTTTCCTCAGCTGACTTCTGTCGAGAATCAATTGAAAAATGCTCCAGTGAACTCGTTTTCCTCATCGGGAGGCTCATTTCGTAGCCCTCCTCCCTCAGGCCAGAATTTCATCCCCATTCACAATCCCCAAACGCATAAAGATCCGAAAAAAGTTATGAACGGTGAGAGGAAAATAAACAATATCATAATTGGAAGGCCCAGAGCAAACGACGAGTTAAACATGCCTCTTCCACCCGAGAATTTGTTTTCTGTCAATCATATCTCCCATAGTTCACACCAAAATAATGTTCCCATCAATCGTGTTACGGCTCCTCCCCTTTTAAACCAATCGCCGGGTGACAATCGCCCTCAATCAGAGCGTGTATCTTCATATACTTCCATCGACGCTCCTGTATTTCGATTTTCGTCACCGAGAAAAACGTCCAATCAGAAAAACTCGACGGCGAATTTCATTGATAATCCGAGAAATAAGAACATGCGGCTTCGCTTCAATGATTTCACGGAAGGAACAACAGATGATAATCATCGGCTTCGCTTCAGCAGACTCACTGAGGAGTCAAAGGGCGGTGGTGAGGGTCGGTTTGACTTGCGTGGGGTCCAGGGAGAGCATGATGAGATGAGGGTGAGGGACCCCACAGCCATTACCCTCAAGTCCCCTCAGTTCTCACTGTCTGTGCAGTTCGCTCCGACCGTAATACCTGGTCAGAGAGGGCATCTTCAGGTGATGAAGATTACAACTTTATGACATTTTATGTATACATATGGAAGTACACACAAATTAACATTTCAGTTATGGTATGACTGGGTTCGTGACTTTACAAACCACTTTCTTAACAAAATTAATGCTGATTCCTTTTCAATTTGATTTTTTCTCATTTGTTTCTGTGAAGATTTAGAAATTTTTTCCTTTGACATTTATCACTACACGCAGATACAGTTATTTTTAGAAGCTCATCCAACGTAGCATTAAATCTTCATTAGTCGGTAACAATTTGTTCTCCATCGTAAAACTGAAATCTAAGTCATAGTTTCTCTATTATTATAAATCAATGATTTTGGTAGTTCATTTATTTCCATTTCTTATTCATTCATATATATTCATTGTGAAAACTTCTGCAGGAATGGATCATATTGGGTTTTAATTTATTCATGCTAAGATTTTACTAAATATTACCAGAAGCCAAGGCACATATAACTTTTTTTTAAATTGCAGACTGCAGCGCCTGAGCCACCACCTGGAATTGGATTTGTCTCATCGGAGAAGTTCCGAAACTTAGCAGACGATTTTGTCCCATCATTCGGGCCCCCACGTTCAAGTTTCCCTTCCTCCAGGACCGGACAAACAAATGAGTTTGTCGGAAGAAATCCTCAGCAAGAAGATGTGAGAACAGATCATACATTCTTCACTACCCAGAGCAACAACCGTCTATCCCATAACGATCTCACGCCCCCGATCTCAAGAGATAGGATCCGGCAGCAACCTATACAGGATCCGTTTAACAGAAATCGAAGTTTCATCCACGCGTTCGATCTTCCACCGGATTTTTTCGATCTCCATAACTTGCCCGACTCTTCTACTTTCACTGACGCTCGGGAAAACCGCTTTGGGAGCAATTTTAAGTCCGAAATAAAGTTTCCAGGTCCGTCGTTGCATCCTTCGTTGGAGAGAGGTCGAGAAAAACAAACTAGCGATGGCAGATTGAGCAGCAACCGTGTCTACGCTTCGCCAGACATTCGATCGATTAGGTCCTCTATAACAGGTGGGTTCCGGCACCTTAAACCGAGCGGAAACAGCAATCAAGGGCTTGCAGATGCCGATACTTTTCTCGTTTATTCTTCGTCGCTTGGACTTTCTCGAAGGTTTTAGAGTGTTCATGAGTCTGTCAGAGATACGATATGTGTTCGAACATGAGTAGTTTTATTTCTTGAACTCAACATCCATTGAAAGCAACAAGAGTAGGTTATATAATTCAAGCTTTGTTTAACATCTATATTTGTTTTTAGTTCTCATTGCTCAGTTAGGTGGTTCTTGGAGTTACAAATTGGAAAGTGCATCGGAATTTTGAAGTTTTAAAAAAATTCAGGAGTCTCAGTGTTACTTCTTTTGATAATATTTTGCGTCTTTCTTTCTCGTTTCAAGAATCCAAAAAGGTATACAACAAAACTGAATGACAAACTATTAATTTTAATTTACAATTTTTAGTACTTTTCCTACGTTATCCAAAAACTCATAAATGCATGCAACAACATTTCATAATAAAAGTGAAATTTTAATTTTCCATGTTATGTTTCAGCTGGCAGACCGTCTCCGACAGACAACGTTCAGGTGAGCACATAAATTGTTTTAGAGTAATTAGAACATAAAAAATGCCGCAATAATGTTGCAATAACGCAGCAATAATGCAACAACAACGTCGCAATAACGCAGCAATAACTACACAACGTCGCAATAACGCAGCAATAACTACACAACGTAGCAATAACGCAGGAATAACGCCACAACAATGTTGCAATAACGCAGCAATAACTACACAACGTCGCAATAACGCAGCAATAACACCACAAAAACGTTGCAATAACGCAGTAATAATACAAAAATAACGCAGAAATAACGCTTGTGTTGATGAATTTCCAGATAAAAGAACTCTAAGAAAATCTACGCTAGTGAGTCATTTAAAAAATGTTAAACCGGTGAAGATATTGAATTAAATATAACAACAAAAAAATGCATCGTATAAGTATATCAAAAAAGAATGGGTAACCGTTTTGAAAAACATGAACATTTCTTAAAAAAATGGAGCTTTTCAGTTCTGCTGTTCCCTAATACCAATGTTAATAAAATCAACTAACACTATTCAAACACTAAAGATACAATCGGTCCACCCTCTTCCTATTTTAGCGCCGTTTTCCGTCTCACTTCCCATGAAACCTAAGCTGCTCAAGTGCACGGTGTTATTGAGGTCATCTCGCTTTTATTTGGCCAGGAAGTAGAATTTGTGGCACGAGCATAAGACAGCGGCACCCGCGTAATCTTTTCCAGCACATTACTGGGGCTCAGGGCTGCCCACACCAGCGTGCCAGACGTAGGTATTGGAAACGTGGCGGATGATTTCCGGAGACTTTTGTCAAATTCAAACGCAAAATTAGTTGCGCCAGTTGTGTCGTATCAGTTGTGTCGTATCAGTTGTGTCGTATCAGTTGTGTCGTATCAGTTGTGTCGTATCAGTTGTGTCGTATCAGTTGTGTCGTATCAGTTGTGTCGTATCAGTTGTGTCGTATCAGTTGTGTCGTATCAGTTGTGTCGTATCAGTTGTGTCGTATCAATTGTGTCGTATCAATT
>VCRD01004851.1:26102-37263 GCA_006783055.1 Trinorchestia longiramus
CTCTCCCTCAGGCCACTCCACACCCCACTCACTAACTACAATAACACACAATGTCCTAAGTATTTTTTTGAATGCATATCTACTGTAGTAACACCATTACCTTTATTGACAAAATATTAAGTGTTGTATTTGTTACAGACGCTTCTCACAAAAAAATTGTAGCTCGACCTAATCATCAACACTAAATAATAAAACGCCAAGTGTCTTTTTAAATAAATAAGTTTATATATACTTTGCGCGTAATTTTTCCTATGTTATTAGAATGGGAATCTTCCTTAAATACTAGTAGTTAAATCCGTAGACTTTCAGGTGTGTAAATTTATAACCGCTGGGGTTAAATCCTTAACGTTAATATGAATGATAACTATAAACACTACTAAAAGTGACATCTTCAGCATAAACACAGGGTTGGATCCTTCTAATTTCGCCCAAGAACACAGCTATCAGTTCGTCTCTTGAAATAAACACAATACACACCAACGCTTCGAACACTTAACCATATTCAAAAACGTTGCACGAGATCTCTTAAGTTTAATGTTTTTCCATTAACAAAATTAACTTTCTGTATCCTCCATGGTGCTCGTATTCCTAATTGCACATGCTTACGCTAAGCCCAAAAACGCTACAGGGCATCTCAGGTCTCCTGAAATTAAAACCATTGAATTATCCATTAGAGTTGAACTGCCTCTTTGAAGTACCCTCTTCTGTGATGCTCTGGACCCGAAAACTCGGTTTCTAAACCACTGAGTTTCCGTAAACGAAAAGTTCGAGAATTTCAAACATGAAACTCTGCTCGTCCTAATGAAGAAGGTGTAGTGAATTACTTGTTAGGACTTCAGATAATTTTTGTGTTCACAATGCAAGAGCTGTTTGTTTTCTTGGGCAGTGATGTGAAAGAAACAGAGAACGAAATTTCTAAGGTTTTCGATACAGGCTGCTTCAAAAAATAGTTTCGCCTTGTTTTTGAAAGACACTTTGCCTTGAGGTAAGATGCCTTGTAATGGTTCTAGTCTATATAAGTGATGCTTTGTGAAACTTGATCGTCACTTTCTGAACGGCGTTTCTACAAAAGAAGTCAAAGTTAGAATGAAAAGAGTAAGGTTTTTCTCGTTCAATCTTAAGAACTTGAGGGGCAATAGCGAAGATTCATTCTTTAAATGAGTGTTTTCTGGTACATCGCCGCAATACACTCTTAGAAAAAGAGAATTTTCGAGACAACATTAAATCTTTATAGATGAAGAGACTTCTAAACGAGTCTTCATGATCCAAGACTCTTCTTGGATCAAAAGCCTCTAAGGTTGAAGAACCTTTGTACGTCAAAGGTCTTCGTGGATCCTCAATCTTCTCGGATCAAAAATATACACGAGTCAATAGCTCACATGAGTCAAGGCGTTCATGTGTCAAAGGATTCATGAATCAAAAGTATTTGTGGGTCAAAAATTCTACTATGAAAAACCTTCATACACTAGAAGTCTGTTGTCTGTAATTTGGCGAAAACCTTCTTTTCTATCGTCTAGTTCAAGGGCTGCTGCATCCCTAATTGCAATTCCAGAAAAGCTCCTGCTTGTCTTCGGCATGATTTTGCTCCGTTTATTGAGCTCGATGCATTCCAAACATTTCCAGCGACGAAAAATCGCTCTCGTTGTCAAAGAGCTGTCGAAGACGTGATTTGTCTAATATCGATTATTCTTTTAATAATCCTCACAACTATTAGCCTGTGTACATTATTAACCTAGAGAGTTACAAAGATTTTATATCCAAAAACTGTTTTAGATGATTGAATTTTTGCTTCGAAGGTATATCCTGTAAGCTAATGCTTAAGTTACGAGTTATGAATTGTAACTTGTACACTTTACGAGCTATAACCTGCACATGTTATAGTTTATAATTTGTGAGTGCATATTTTTGAATTAGTTTTTCATGAAATTGTTTCTTAAATTTCTCCCAAGTTACAAACTTTATCTCGTCTAAAGACTTTTTTTATCGTATTTTAAAACTATACGTTGTTGCTCAGAGCAGTAATGCTACCATGGACTTTTCTACCAATTATCATCCTCCATGTAACGTACTAACTCTATATCCCTAACTCCTGGAGCCTATGTATGATTGCGGTACATGTGCGTGACTGAAATGCCTGTGCTTGAGTAAAGTGCGTGTCTGTGCGTGAGTAAAGTGCGTGTGCGTGAGTATACTCATCAGTATAAGTATTTTTATCTGCGTTGCATTTCCCAGATTGGATGTCTCTCTCTAGAGCACTCAACAGAGCTAACTTTTCGAAGTAATGCTTTTGAGAAAAAGCTCGTTTGATCAAGTATAATTTTTTATTTTCCGTGCTCAATTAATTGATCATATTGTCCAACCTGCACATGCAGTGAACAATATACTTTTAAGAAATAAATTTATTTCTTCTTTCCAAGCAATTCTTCAATCATTTATTTTATCTCAAACATTAAAATGCCTGTAGGTTCTTCTTCAATTTAGTATGAAAATATTGTTCTTGTTCACTCATAAATAATCCTTACAATGATATATATTAGTTTTATTTTTAGCTACCAATGCTGGCACTTGTTTTTATTTGATAGCATCAACGGCATACAATTATTTTTCATTTTATAGGTTTAGCTAATTGATTCCTCTCACTGCCGAGACTTTTATAAATGACCAAACGCATGGATATCTTACAGCACTAGCAAATAAATGCACCCCTCCATTGCAGCAAGAAGTGCACTGCTCTACAGCAACAAAAAGTGCAGTACTCCATTGCAACAAGAAGTGCAACAATCCCTTGCAACAAGAAGTGCAGTGCTCCATTGCAACAAGAATTGCAATAATCCCTTGCAACAAGAAGTGCAACAATTCTTTGCAACACAGTTTCGACGCAGCCATTGCTTGTCACGGAAGTAGTCATGCTTCTCGCTCTTCCTTACATAAAAGCTCTTTCCGTTTGCCTCGCTTATGTTCCTGTTGCTTTCACTGTTTGCTACATGCATCCTTGCAGCACCACGCTTAAGATTATTGCTACTGTTACACGAGTTCATCAGCACACGAAGCTTCACAAGGTTAAATAAGGCTCATGTCTCGCATAGGTCGACGACATCTTCTTTACGTTCTCTGTCTGAGGTCCAGGATGATTTAACTCATCGGACTGACGCTACGGGCCTCTGAATTCATAAGAGATGGCCTACACAAAGTCAACTTTGATGGATTTTGTTTAAGAGTCGCGGTTATTTGCATGCAAACTGCCGACACTGGCGGCCGAGACTGTGATGTATGATGCCGACACCAGAGTGGGATCAGGGGCAAGCTGAAGCTGGAGCTGGAATGGAAACTGTCAAGGACTAGGAATCATAGGTGTGTAAATTTGAAGTGGAAACTGGAATGCAGTGATGAACTGCTGGAATTGCAGGAAAGGGAAATGGGTGTGAACAATGTTATAGAGCTGGAAATTACAGGAAATTCAAACTGAAATGATATGATGATCGAGGACCTAAAACTCACATGATGCTAAAATTAAACTGTTAATTCATACAGTGCTGGAAATTACAATAAATTATGACTAGACGTGACTGTTAAACTGCTAGAAATTATATGAAACCAAAATTGGACTGAAAACTGACAAAACATCTCGATGAATTTGTGTGACTAAAAATTAACTAACACGTAACATTTTCAAACGAAACACGACTTTTTATGAGAATTACAAGAATTTTCAGAGGCCATATGATTCATGCCGTACAAAAATCAATTTTCTATCACTAATTTTTCGATTTTTGAGACCAATTCTGGAGCCATTTATTCTGTCTTGTTACTGCATACATAGCACTGTAACAGAAGCCTTCCAAGCCCAGGCAAGCTAGTCTGAATAAGGAGACTGCTGCCTGGATCGTCATGAAAATATCCCTCTGATCACCGCACCGCTATTTCCGTGTTTCAGGCTAGCCTCACGCCAAGCTATGCGTTCGAGAATGGCTTGCTTAATAGCACGTATATGATCCATATGAGAGCTACTCAATGTGTCCATACTGAAGAGCCAACAATTTTCTTGTTTAACGACATCAGTTACATCCATCAGAGCACGGCAATGTGTACATTGACAGGGAGTAAATGTGGATACAGGAGGTGAGGGGTAGAGAGATTGATGAAGAATGGGTTCATAAATACTATATCAAACTCTGTAGTTTTCGACTTGCGTGTGTGAGTCAGTTATTAATAAGTGATAATGCGTTCGTAAATAGCTGCATTAAGAGTGAAGCTAGAGAAGAGTATGCTGATATTAAACGGTAATAGCTATTCCCTTCCACAACGGTAATGAAACCGTTGTCTTGAACAAACTAACAGCCAAGTGATTCTGAAAACCCAAGTTAAACAAAGAATGTTGCAAAATCAAAAGCCCTAGGCTCCAGAATTATAGCTTTTGATCCAGAGCCTGGAAAATTGAAACTTTGGAATAATAAACTGAAGCACAGCCTTCATTCGATGAAGGGAGTGGCGGTGGCGCTCCTCCAGTCTCGTTGAAAGATTCCGAGCAATCCCCGCAGATTTTCATGTTACAGCCGCATGCATGAGAATTTTCAATCTGGAGATGGCCGGCGGCCTGCATCTGACTTGGTTATAAATTCCATTCGTTTTCTTCCTTACGAAGGCCGTCTGCATACCCAAGTGCCACTTGTGTTTCTTTTTTTATTGATCACGGAAAAATAAGTACGCAATTCATCGAGTTACTGGACAAGTGTGCGGTTGTAGGTCTTTAGGTGGGAGTTTATAGCGCGTTTTTGATGCAAGCTGCCGCAGAAAACTTTATGGTTTAGAAGGAATGAAAAACTCAACGTAAAAGTATCCCAGAGAAGTACAATGGAAAAACGCATAACCTATGCATGGGACTCTGGTATCAACCCAAGAATGGGCCAAACGGCTCGTTCCTATTGCCTTATTCTATTATATTTTTCTCTTCTACATATAGGTTTGCAAACAGTGCTTGATCGTTTGAACAACGGATGGTCTGTGAAATAAAATTTGCTAAAATTGTGCAATGAATAAAGTTACAGCATAAAACCTATTCATACTGTGTCTGAATACATGCTGAGCAACCCTAGTTGAAAATATCGTTAAAGTTTAAAAATTCGATAACAATATCCAGCTTATAAATTGCTCTATCGAAATACATTAAAAAGTTAGAAAACAAATATACTTTTGCGATTGTCAAGTCATGCAATGAGCTTCAATTTCACAATAAAAAACAAGCACCCTTGACAACAATAGAACAGTTTTGAGTCAATGACTCTTTATATAAGGTCAACAGGTGTATTCCAATCTTTTTATCTAGGGGCAAAAATTCGAGGGCTTTTTGCGGATTATGAGTCTCTCTATCGCAGAGCTGCAAACACCATTTGGATCGGCCAGTGTTTGGTGAACAATCGCGGATGTGCCTTTATTGACAAAGACCTTCGGCCGACTTAATAGGGCCTTATCGTCTTCTGAGGCCAGCTTTATTATTGGTCAGGTGTCAAATAACGAACGGGGACTGGTTAGGAAGCTTCAAATATTGAGGATGGTTCTTCTAAGTGCTAGGACTTACGAATCAGCGATGAATGCGCATTGGTTGTAAAAAAGATACATGCCTTGCAAATGAAAATTCAGTTCTCGTATTTTACTGTGCATGGAGATTATGATAAATACACTATTAGACTGTGAGGTAAATTGTCTGTTCATTAGACACATTAAAAATGCATACGAAGCTTGTTTTTTGGAAATACGAGAAATTTGATGGTAATTTATTACCTACCATACCTGGTATCCATAAAATCGATGGCTTGTACGTCATAAGGCCGACCGTAATTTCTTACGTTGAGTTTTTTCTTAAAATATCCAAATTTTTTACGAGAATATGTACAACTTATTATTCATTTCTGTCTTCATATACATATGCACCTACATTTTTTTCTATAACTTTCCTCAACCGCTATTACAAGAGATGCTTCAGTGGGAGCCTCAGTGGGAGCAGGTGGGACACGTGTTGTTAGAGGTGATGTGGGAGCCTCAGTGGGAGCAGGTGGGACACGTGTTGTAAGAGGTGATGTGGGAGCCTCAGAGGGAGCAGGTGGGACACGTGTTGTTAGAGGTGATGTGGGAGCCTCAGTGGGAGTATGTGAGACACGTGTTGTTAGAGGTGATGTGGGAGCCTCAATGGGAGCAGGTGGGACACGTGTTGTTAGAGGTGATGTGGGAGCCTCAGTGGGAGTATGTGGGATACCTAATATTAGAGGCGGAGTGGGAGTTAGAAGGGAAGAACAATGTTGGAGTTACAGTATCATAAGAATTTTCCTATCGAGAATCATAAAGATTAATTAAAATCCAAATCTGAAGTAATATTCGTAACAGTTTATACTATACGCTAAAGTTATCGAAATTATTCTTTGAAAAACAACTTAATTATGCACTAAAGCTACCTTAAGTAACCTGTTTAAAAGAAACTTTAATATGTACTAAAGTTATTTGAAGTAACCCTTCTAACACTAACTTCATTATGCACCAAAGTTTCCTGAAGTAATCCTTTTAAAAGTAACTTCATGATGCACTAAAGTTACCTGAAGTAACCCTTCAGAAGTAACTTTATTATGCACTAAAGTTATCTGAAGTAATTCTTTTCACTGTAATTTCATTATGCTCTAAATTTTCTTGAAGTAATCCTTTTAAAAGTAACTTTATTATGCACCGAACACTAGGAGGCTACATGCGCCATGGTGCTCTCAGAAACCATATCAGAAGAAATAGTTTTTGAATAAATTACAGGAGTTTGTCTGAACTTGAAGAGGTTGTCTGAAGTGATCTTGCTGAAAAGTTTTAAAAGTTTGGTCTGAACTTAGACTCCGCTGCATCTGAAAAGATAAAAGAATATATTCTTTACGAGCATGTCTTCTTTGACTTGTGGGACGTGAAGAATGATGCAGCAGAGGGAGCTAAGAAATACTGATATTGATTGCAGCGTAATGTTCAAGATGTAATAATGAGCAATCGCGACTATTTATGAATGTATGCCAACGTGTAAATATGTGTGTGTGTCTCTTAATAGTTTAAAACGCAGGGAAAGTGAGAGTAGAAGGAAAAATTTATGAAATCTACCACTGTATCATTTCTCCTGCATCTTCGGACTTTGAACTACTGAATGTGGTCTAGGACAGTGCTTGCGCGGATGTAGTCTTAACTAACTAAATAATAGTTAGAACTAAGTAATGTATGTGCGTGTGTAGTCTTAACTAACTAAATAATAGCTAGAACTAAGTAATGTGGGAGCGTGTGTAGTCTTAACTAACTAAACAATAGTTAGAACTAAGTAATGTGTGTGCGTGTGTAGTCTTAACTAACTAAACAATAGTTAGAACTAAGTAATGTGTGTGCGTGTGTAGTCTTAACTAACTAAACAATAGTTAGAACTAAGTAATGTGTGTGCGTGTGTAGTCTTAACTAACTATTGTGCGTGAGTGGTCTCAACTAGCTAAATAATAGTTACAACTACGCAATGTATAAGCGTGAGTAGTCTTAACTAACTAGCCAATAGTTGGAACTATCACCTTTTTTTTGCCACTTTACTCATTCAGAAGTTAAGAAAACCCAATTAAACAACCCAAATTGAAACAACTTTTTGGAAAGCAATAATTGTTTAAATCGTTTAAATTATATGTTCAACATCAGTGCCTTTATTAATACGAAACAAGTATTTTTACCACATTTTCTAAACGTTCCTTCAAGAATTTGAAAGGGAGTTTTTTCTCAAATTACAGACCTCATCTGATTTTAAGCATAACACTTGGAGAATTTTACCACAGTTGCCTAATTCGAGAAGAACTGAAGATTTTGAGCTGAACAGTATAAATGTTTTCGTAAACTAACTATAAATAAATTTCTAACGGCGGAACTACAACGTTAATGCTTGAAACTATTTATAATTCACTCATTTTGTATGCTTTATAAATTTTACAATTGCAGTGGAATTGTTTCAGAAAACTCAGTTTTAAAAGTTCTTAATGTGGTATACGTCCCAAACAAATCTTTCCTCATGAGCTTCTTTCTCATTTTGCTTTGAAGTTCCTTCCCTTGCAGCAAGTTTACATAAACTCTGTAGAGTTAGCCGCTGCAGCGTTCATCGTCCCGGGATTTCTGTGGCACTTGATCCGTTTAGAAAATTCTATTCGGTCCTCCCAGAGTGGTCCCTGCAACAGCTCTTATCTTAGGGGCTTCCTGGCCCCGGGAGAACAATAACTGGGCCTCAGAAATACTCTCAACTCGACCGCTTGTTCATGCGGTTCTCTACGGCCTCTAAAATAAAATAGGGACTCGCCCAGATAGGCTTTCCTTGTCAGATTTGGGAGACAGTAAAACATTTCCTGATCGCAGACCAGTGACTCGGGCTGATGCTGGCGCTCGGGTGCCGCTGCACTGGGTAGTCCTAAGGGCCTTGTTTTAGACCCTCCGAGTTTCCCATGAATGTAAACTATGGAGAAAAAGTGGATCTAAATTTGGAAAATTTAACCGTTAGTGCCTAATGCATAGTTAAGCATGCAATAAAATATTTTTTTCAAGTGAAAGAAAACGTATTTATCTTGATTGTTGAGGGTTGTGAAGTTTTAAATTTCCTCAAATATATCATACATGAACATATTGCAATACCAACATAGGAAAAAACAGTTGATGAACCTGGTTAAAATGTTATACTTCGATCTAATATGTTGTTTCAACTGTTAAACGTCTAAAAGTATTATTACATGCATGAACCCCAGAAGCAACGTATTCTAGGGTATACTTTAGTAGCTTCTTACTTCAAGGGCAGAAGTAATAAACGGAATGATATAACTAAGAAACTACTTACTTTAGCCACTGAAGTAATACTAACTGATTCATCTTAATAATTGCTTTTATATATACTTACATATATATACAGATATAAGTACACAAGTAAAGTAACTTGATATTAATTGGAATATTCGAACTAACACCTGAATATACTAGAAAAACTATTCAATTCTGAACTTTATAAATAATATACACAATTTTTCTTTTTTCTCTTCAATGTACTGTTGCCAGAATTCATGGATAGTAAAACATATTCATATATATATAAACATATATATTCATATATATATATATATATATATATATATATATATATATATATATATATATATATATATATATATATATATATATATATATATATATATATATATGCAGCATAAACTAAATTTCCATACTGTTCATCGTCCTTTGCGTCATCATTCTTGAGATTTTTAGGACAATTGTTAATTTAAAACAGTTATTGCTCTGTCCGACTGGTTGACGGCCGGATAGCAGCTCGAGGATGAGCCAAACGGCTTGTTTCTATTACTTTATTCTATTTTATCGTGATTGTGTGATAATTATTAAAAAAACCGTTAGAATTTTATAATAATAGCGATACTGGGTAATAAATTTCAATATCTAAATAGTCAATGAAAGAAAAGTACGATGAAATAAGCACAGTTGATTTGTTCAGAATATTAGTTTTAAATAATTTGCGGAAAAGTGAATTCACCTGAAGTAATGCTTATATATCAGTTTTGGAAATACAGACGATATTTAAAAATATTGTGTAAGAAATACCTTTATAAATGTGATGCAAAGTTTTCAGGTTAAACGTATCGATTTCTTAATATCGCAATTCCATACAAGTTATATCGCAACCACAAGCGTTCTGAATGCTATGAACTCAGGCTTGACAGCGAACACCCACTATGATATTTGTTAGTCATATAACAGAGCTACTTTTTTGCAACAACTTTACAATTCAAGAAAGAATTTAGAAGCTTGGTACTCTGTTTAACGTATAACTAAATAACAGTTATTTGAACTTTATTTTCCGTGAGTCTTGAATAAAAGAGTACTCATGTACATTTGACATGGACATTCCAAGAGGACCTGAGTGTTAAAAAAAAGAACTGAAAGCACACAACTTGCACACCACGAACACATCTCTTTGCACATTGCATATCTCTTTGCACATTGCACATCTCTTTGCGCATTGCACATCTCTTTGCACATTGCACATCTCTTTACACATTGCATATCTCTTTGCACATTGCATATCTCTTTGCACATTGCACATCTCTTTGCACATTGCACATCTCTTTGCACATTGCACATCTCTTTGCACATTGCATATCTCTTTGCACATTGGATATCTCTTTGCACATTGCATATCTCTTTGCACATTGCATATCTCTTTGCACATTGCATATCTCTTTGCACATTGCATATCTCTTTGCACATTGCATATCTCTTTGCGCGTTGCATATCTCTTTGCACATTGTGGATCACTTTACATATTGGCATCACTGTGCATATTGGCATCACTGTGCACACTGTACTTCACTAAGCACATAGCACATCACTTTACTTACTTATTGTTAAATACAGTGCACATCATTGCAGTTCTTAAAATGTACATTTTTATACTTGTTTTATCAGATGAAGTGCAATGACACCCAAGGAAATAACATATGAAACGTAAATTATTTGGCAAATTCTGTTGAATAGTTTTTCTAGTATATTCAGGTGTTAGTTTGAATATTCCAATTAATGTTAAGTTATTTTACTTGTGTACTTATATCTTTATATATATAAAGTAATTACTAAGATGAATCAGTTAATATTACTTCCGTGGCTAAAGTAAGTAGTTTCTTAGTTATTTCATTCCGTTTATTACTTCTGCCCTTGAAGTAAGAAGCTACTAAAGTATACCGTAGAATACGTTGCTTCTGGGGTTCATGCATGTAATAATACTTTTAGACGTTTAACAGTTGAAACAACATATTAGATCGAAGTATAACATTTTAACCAGGTTCATCAACTGTTTTTTCCTATGTTGGTATTGCAATATGTTCATGTATGATATATTTGAGGAAATTTAGAACTTCACAACCCTCAACAATCAAAATAAATACGTCTACTTTCAATTGAAAAAAAAACATTTTTATTGCATGCTTAACTACGCATTAGGCAATAACGGTTAAATTTTCCAAATTTAGATCTGCTTTTTCTCCAATAAACATTCTATTGGCATCAGATGTCACTGTGAGACCCATGCATCAGATGTCACCATGAGACTCATGCATCAGATGTCACCATGACA
>VCRD01004852.1:0-13412 GCA_006783055.1 Trinorchestia longiramus
GAGAGTACCAGCTGGTTCCTGAGAGTACCACCTGGTTCCAGAGAGAACCACCTGGTTCCTGGTTCACATTTTTGTGAAGTAAAAACTAACAAAACAAAAATTGTTCATGACCCCGAAAGTGTTCGCGTACCACCTGGAAGGCCCTCGCGTACCACTAGTGGTACGCGTACCACAGGTTGGGAACCACTGCAATAGAGCAAAGTGTAGCACAAGGCCAACAGAATTTTGGATCCAATAATACAAACTAACAAAATAATAACTGAGGGCTGTTTTGATAACGTGAAACAGGTTCTAGTGTCATACAGTTTGGCGGGGCCAAATACAATTTAAATGTATACTTTATTATGGTGTTCGCAGTAACAGCACGCTTAAAGTGATGCAGTGATGCCAGTCGCAGGTTCGAGTCGCGCTATAACAACCGTAGTTTTCAGGTTACTGCAACAAGTCTTGTTTGTGTGTTGGGAAAAGATTTAGAGAACAGTAGCGAAAATACTGGAAGATCCTCTCTTTGATCCATGTTCATTACACTCAGACATCCTTCTAATCGAAGGATAAGCCGGCCAAAAATGAGCCCAGAATAAACATGGTAGTAAAAAACTTTTAGATATTTCATTGTAATTTTTATGTACGGAAAATATGGCATTGATCATCACATCATATGAACAAAAATAGTGACTAAAATAGATATATAATATAACGGTATAAGTGCATAAATTGAGTTAAATTTATATTACATTTTTGTAATATAACGTGCATGTATACAAATTTGAAATGAAATAAAAGGATTCGAATTCCTGATTCCCGAATCACGGTCATTTTAGCGACAGAAAATGTGACAATAATGCAATGTTCACATAAACAAAAATTTTCTCCCCCGAAAATGTTATAAAAAAATAAATGAAAAAGAAATTTTATGATAATTTAGCACACATTGCACGCACATTGTATTTACAATAGTTAATTCTAGCATTCTAAGAGCAGTGATGCTCCTTCCAGTGACTGTTCCCCCTTTCTGTGGTGCAACTTGAAGTAGAGGCTCGTAGGGACGCTTCTATGAGCTTGACGAAAGTCTAGCCATACTCCTGGCGTCCTACGTCGCAGCAGGCAGGACGTGTATCTCGTCTACAGATGATCAGGCCAAAGCAGACCAAGGTGGCACTGGGATTTGAACTTGGGTCTCCCGCGTTGCAAAACGCATGGCAAAAAAAAAACCATGGCAATTCTTTCAAGTTTCATGTGAAATGCCTGGACATACCTTCCATCAGTAAATATATATATATATATATATATATATATATATATATATATATATATATATATATATATATATATATATATATATATATATATATATATATATATATATATATATATTGACAAAAATATACGCGTATATATAATATTTTCAGAATACGTATTTATTATTTATATACATGTATCATTTATCATTTATATTTGTTTTTTCATATTGACAGTAAATAAATATACATATATGTATACAGGAGTGAACACATTTGTTAGTTTAATAGAATCGAAATAGAATAGAGAATAAAAAATGTGTTATTCGCATGTACATTTGAAAGTAACACTTTTTTCTGCTACACTCAGTTTTGCTTTTATTGAACCTACAAATTTTTAAGATCATTGGTTGGTCATTTTAGTTTCGGTAGCATGATATGGTAACCGTGTACACACTGCGGTAACCGTGTACACACTGCGGTAACCGTGTACACAATACGGTAACCGTGTACACAATACGGTAACCGTGTACACAATATGGTAACCGTGTACACAATACGGTAACCGTGTACACAATACAGTAACCGTGTACACAATACGGTAACCGTGTACACGATACGGTAACCGTGTACACGATACGGTAACCGTGTACACAATACGGTAACCGTGTACACAATACGGTAACCGTGTACACAATACGGTAACCGTGTACACGATACGGTAACCGTATAAACGTTCAATTGGTCAGTTCAAGCATTTCTTTTATTCTAGAATGAATGGAAATTCGACGACGCTTTAATTCGCGGAGACTTGCAGCTTTGAGCTAACTGGCATACACCTTCCCTCACTCCTCTAACCCTCACTCCTCCAACCCTCACTCCTCCAACCCTCACTCCTCCAACCCTCACTCCTCCAACCCTCACTCCTCCAACCGTCACTCCTCCAACCCTCACTCCTCCAACCCTCACTCCTCCAACCCTCACTTTTAACTGCTGTTCTGTCTGGTAAGGTTAAGGGCTTAAATTAAGGGCTTAGGTTAAGGGGTTGAATGAAGAGCTTAAGTTAAGGGCTTAGATTAAAGGTTTAAGTTAAGAACTTGGATCAAGGACGTACTGGAACAGCTGCCCTTGCCACTAAGGTGCAGTATGGACTAAGGTTAAGGATTAAGGGGTTGCCGTGGGTTTGGTAGCTCAGATGACCTCACATGGATATGTTTTGTGAACCGGAATAGTGGGCAAGTTATGCATCTGCCCATTATAACGGTCACAACTCATAGCCACGAACTCATGCAGTTCTTTTCTTCTTAATTCGTGGGATATTGTCGGTTTTTCTTGTCTTTATAGCCGTTGGAAAACCGTTAGAGAACCGTTGGAAAACCGTTGGAGAACCGTTGGAAAACCGTTGGAAAACCGTTTTCTTTGAGTTCAAATCGATGGAAAACCAACGGAGATTCTTTTCCGTTTAAACCAGTGGAAAATTAACAAATTTTCGGACAAACGTTTTTTTTCTACCGGAGACGTGCGGTTTTGATTTTTGCTGTAGGCGGTGAGAGGAGTTGCAAGTCCAGTTCTCTCGTCCACGTCTGACACGAGCATTTCCATAACGATCTTTTAATGCCTAAACGGCAGTGTTGCTGTGGGCGTCGTCATCTGAAATAAATTATTTAGGTTATAGTTTGAGAATTTATTGAAATACTACAATTACTTTTGATATGTAATTTTCAGCTGAGAAAAGTAGAGCACAACACAACACCAACACAACACAACACCAACACAACACCAGCACAACACCAACACAACACCAGCACAACACCAACACAACACCAGCACAACACCAGCACAACACCAACACAACACCAATATAACACCAGCACAACACCAGCACAACACCAATATAACACCAGCACAACACCAGCACAACACCAACACAACACCAATATAACACCAGGACAACACCAATATAACACCAACACAACACAACACAACACCTGCACAGCAGAGGGCTGGGTTGTGCAGGTGTTGGTGTATTGATCTCACCTGAGCGACAGAATAGCTCTGTGTAGCTGCAGGTGTGCGGCACACATGTGTGTCGTGTGCTGCACACATGTGTGTCGTGTGCTGCACACATGTGTGTCGTGTGCTGCACACATGTGTGTCGTGTGCTGCACACATGTGTGTCGTGTGCTGCACACATGTGTGTCGTGTGTTGCACACATGTGTGTCGTGTGCTGCACACATGTCCGGGATTAGTGTAAGTCTAAGGACGGGGGACAAAGGGGGGCTGTAAATCCACGTCTTAGTCTAAATCCTCTGCCAGATTAACGTTCAGTTTAGATCAGTACAGTGAACAGTACGCTGCAATAAACCAGTACAGTGTACAGTACACTGTAATAAATCAGTACAGTGTACAGTACACTAATATATCAGTACAGTGTACAGTACACTGTAATAAAACAGTATATTGTACTGTACGCTGTAATAGATCAGTACATTGTAATAGATCAGTTCTAAATTAATACTGAGAGACTTCAAGGCATCCCAAGCTATGAACTGCAATCAAGATGACTCCTGAACTCTGCAATCTCAGCTACGAAAGACGTCTTCAACACCTTGAACTCATCTCCCTAGAACAAAGAAGACTGCGAGGACCACTTATTGAGACCTATAAGTATCTCAACGGCCTTAACCATGATACCCTGGAAGCACTTTTCGAAAGAAACGATAACGTACGAACCAGAAATAACGGGCAAAAACTAATAATAAGAAACTTTAAAATAACCCAAGCTATGAACTTCTTTCCTATTAAAATTGCCCCAACTTGGAACCAGCTGCCCGAAAACATAGTTTCTGCTGGCACTGAGAACACATTCAAAAATCGTCTCGACAAATATTGGATTACGAACCCCCCAGTATTATAACGTACTGATTCTATATCCCTAACTCCCAGGGCCAGAGTATGATTGTGATAAATGTGCGCGACTGAAATGCCTGTGTGCGAGTGAAATGCATGTACATGACTGAATTGACTTACGGGATTAAGAGGTACGTGCATGATCGATCCCTTTACTTTAGACGATATGGGACTTGGGCACCAACCCAAGAATGGGCCAAACGACTCGTTTCTAATGCCTCATTCTATTTTATTCCACATACAGTGTACTGTACACTGTAATAGTTCATTACAGTGTATAGTACACTTTAATAGATCAGTACAGTGTACTGTACGCTGTAACAGAACAAATCTTCAACACATTGTCACATGGCTCTATGACACAGAACTTTCTCACAAAATTCCACACCAGCACCCTGTGTATGGTTTGGATTATGAAAAGTTATTTACATTAAGATGACATTCTACACTTAAATAGTGTACCTATAAAATACTAAATTCATGTATAACCCCCACAATGTACAGCTTTCAATCTCTCATTAAAATCTAGGCTCAATGTTCTTGAATACTTCACACTGGATACCTGGGGAAAAAAGTATCTTCATTCATGCGTCATTGCATAGTGAAACTTTAAACAAGATACTTTTCTTCACAATCCTATGCGGAAATAGAAATGCTTATGCATAAATATTCACTTCTACAACTCATATCAGAAAAAATACTCAGCTAAATATTTTCTAAATATTTTTGTTCACAACTCATTATTAGAAGAATATTATAATATATAATGTGGTTGCCCATGCATCATTCATCAAAATATGATCAATGTAAAGCGCATCTTGATGAACTCTTCATTTAGATACACCAGCATAATACAAGCTCCCCTCTAAAATACAAACTTGTATAACATACACACTAAAACAAAACACACGAAAAACCAATGAACACATTTCCCTCATAAAAATTTGCCTGCGCACAAGTAACGAGCTTTATTACTGTAACAAAATTTTAAACTGGTAAGTTTATGCTTCATGAAATTATGAAAATTGTTCATCCAAAAGTGATGAAAATTATATTACTCATTAAAATAAAATCTCACATAGAGGGTTTAATTACTAATTTAATGCAATGGAAATGTTTTAGCCTTTAATTCAACGAATGAGACAACTTTTTGATAACAGTTTGTTCACAATCCAGAATCAAGACAAAAAGCGTTTGTCATTGCGATACAAGTCTCCCATTAAATCAAAACAACGAAAAGTATTTATTCATAAATCCTTTGCTGAGCTACAACTGTCCGCCTCTAAATTACCAATGGTAACAAATTCTACAACATTCTTTGCCTACGCATCACACATGAAATTATAATCAATCTCGAGTGCATACAGGGAGTCTTCGGGTTACGAACGAGTTCCGTTCTTACGGACGTTCGTGAGCCGGTTTGGTACGTAAGTCGAAACTGAGGCCTATACGTCACGGAATATCCACTTACATACGTAAATTATACTAACTAATAATAAGACCATGTACATGAGTATAATATCAACACTATATAAATTAAAATTCAAAAATGGGTGAAAACGAGAAAAAACTACGGAGCGGGGAGATGTCAACGAAAGCTACAATCCAATATGGAGTACTGAGGGAGCATCTTCCTCGTTTATGCGCTCGTTACCATGTATTCAGCCGCGCGAGCAAAACTAGTACTAAGCTCGGATCGCAAGCTACGAACGGATCACAGTCAAGCGGAACATGAATTAATAGAACTTATGGGCGCTCGTTCGTAACGGCGAGTAGCCGTAAGTCGAAATGCCGTAAACCGGGGACTCCCTGTATTCATAAATCAAATTTAAAAATTTAAATATTTACATGTAAAACTCAACCTATTGAAACCACATACACGTAAAGTGTTTGACTACGTCTCCACAAGTATAATATTACAGTGTTTGTCTTTACGTGTTGGTGCGCTGGGTGGAGAGCCAAGTGCTCCTCAGACGCTGCCTGGTGGTGAACTGGTGAGTATGCAGCGTTGCGGCAGCTGAACACACCGAACACACTTGTGCTTTGAACACCTGCTCAGAACTCACTTGATTGAGCTCCTCCTCTACCTCGACTACTGCTACTATTCTTCCGTACTTTGACTTCTAGCAAGTCATTTTTGAATCTCAGAGTGCTAGATTTTCAGAGCTTTCTTTTATAGTCATTTAACGGGCCGATATATGGAGTTTGCGGTTCATATTGGAGCAGCTTCTCAAAAGAGGATTACATTACTTTAATAAAATATCAGGATTCTAAAATCTTTCCTATCATATGAGAAATATTTACAGTTTACCTCGAATGCTGCATTTAAGCTAAAAGTAGCGCACAAAATTGATTAAAATACGTAAATATTTCAGCCAGGAACAATTCTGAGTCTTAACACAGGCCTTCCTGTTTTTCGACTGTGATTCACCTTGCATAATAGCAATGCATACTACTGCTGGAGCAAAACAAAAATATTGACGTAAACAAACCTGAAAACAATCGTGTATTCCAAAACGGGTTACAGGCAACGCATGTTACACCTTTGGGATTTCTGGGGGAACTAGTAGACCCACACGTGAAAATTCGTGTTTTTTTACTGAATTTTTTCGTTTGATTTGCCAGTGGACGCGGGCTTTGCGAAGGAGTTTCCACATTGAAGGATGTGCCTTTGGTATCCACAATACAGTGCTTACAATACATGTATACCCTACCGAATTTCCTCCTATCTAAATCCATAAGAGCATCACAGAGAGACGGACCAAGCAAGCAACAAACTGTGTATCCCACTATATAGGGTGTCCCAGAAGTAACTGACCCTTTTGATTTGCTAATAAACCGAAAACTATTAACGCTAGGATATTGAAACTTGTTTTATTCGAAAGAAAAACCTTTTTATGGCACAATAGGATACTTGGTATCCTATTTACGAACCAGCTTGACATTTGATTTTTGCTTTATTGCAAACCCATAATTTTCATCATGTCTCTATCCAGCAAAGAACAAAGAATAAGAATTTTGCAAATCTACACACGGACAATGTCAACAACAGAAGTGCAACGTGATTACAGAAATTATTTCAGAACAACAACCAGTCCTTCGAAGAACACAATTAAATCGGTGCATCGAAAATTTACGAACACAGGAAATGTTAATGATAAACAACGATCTGGAAGATCAAAATCAACTCGAACTGAAGCTGTAATCGAGCGAGTTTCTGCAAGTGTTACAGATAATCCTAAAGCCTCCATCAGAAAACGTTCAACTCAATTATCCATTTCCCGATCGACATTACACCGCATTCTTAAAAAAGACTTGAAGTTATATCCTTACAAAATTAAATTAACCCAACAGTTATTGCCTAATGATTATCACAGTCGTGTTATTTATTCCGAATCTTTTATTCGTTTGTGTGAGGAAGCCTCTTTCATCGAAACCATTATCTTCTCTGACGAAGCTCACTTTCACTTGTCTGGCCATGTAAATAGACATAATTCTAAAATTTGGTGCGATGAAAATCCAAGAGAGGCCAGTGCATTCTCTTCTTGTAACGGTGTGGTGCGGGATAACTGCTTCCAATGTGATTGGCCCATACTTTTTTGAATATAATGATGGCGCAACAGTAACAGTTAATGGTGAAAGATACCGAACAATGATTAGCGAATTTCTAATTCCTGAAATTGAGAGACTTGGCCTACGCAATACTTGGTTTCAACAGGATGGAGCCACGGCCCATACAGCAAGAGAAACGATGACATTGTTAAATGAGTGCTTTCCAAATCATTAGATTTCATGATTTGGTAACATTCCTTGGCCCCCTCGTTCTCCAGATTTGACCCCATGCGATTTCTTCTTATGGGGCTTTCTGAAGTCAAGGGTTTATGTAACAAATCCAAAAAATCTGCAAAAACTTAAAAACAACATTTGTTCTGAAATAAGACAACAATCGCCTGATACACTAAGGAGCGTTATGGAAACGACAAAGAAACGAACCCTAAGTTGTCAAAACAACCATGGCCATCATTTAAAAGACATTATATTCAAAACCTAGTTCTAATAAGGCATAAAAAGGTTTTTCTTCCGAAGAAAACAAGTTTTAATATCCTAGCGTTAATAGTTTTCGTTTTATTAGCAAATCAAAAGGGTCAGTTACTTCTGGTACACCCTGTATAATAATACACGGTTTGTTGCTTGCTTACTTGCTTTCTTGCTTGCTTGCTTGTTTGCTTGCTTGCTTGATTGATTGCTTGCTTGCTTGCTTGGTCTGTCTCTCTGTCACCATCTTAAGGATTTAGATAGGAGAAAATTCGTCTACTGAATAACATGAGATATAATGAAATTTCATTCCTAAATTACGATGGCAAGTATAGTTTCTGGAATATATACTCGAAAGTCGAAATACTGCATTTGAATTTTTGATCCTGTCGTACGTAAGCTATTTCGCATATTTTTCCAGCTGAATTTCTTCGTATCAGTTGAATTTTCGCGCGGAGTAGAGACCAAACATTCGGAGTAGAGGTCCCTGGTTGGGTCACTGCAGGTAGTCACGATACGGAACCAGTGCTGGGTCATTACAATTTTTTCTTCCCTTGGAAGATGGAGGAAACATTCGTAGGTAGCATAGATACAGTCTTCTTCTACTTGATGACTCCATGTTTCTACTTCAAACTATGCTATTGGACCAGCACCTTTACATCAACTGCCTCATCCAACGGACACACCGGGAGTCTTTAAACAAACCGCTTCGTTTTGAAAAGTAGCTCGGTACTATTTAATTTGATAATATCCCTCTTTTGAGCGTGGTATATGAATTGCTGTATCTTTGATTGGGTTTTTGATCCTATCGTGCATAAGCTATTTCAGAGATTTTTTTTGCCAGGAGCTTCGCTTGTCCTTCTGTCTTAACAATTTGCTGGAAGAAGGCTTCCCTTATCAAGAAGTCAACAACTACTTGTGGCAGCCCAAAATAATATACAGAATATAATTTTTCTCAACTTATTATTATTATCGTATTATCGCCTTATTATCGTAGAACGGGGACATGCCGTATCATCTACAAGTATGTTTTTGGATACAAATTGATTCTGAAAAATTCATTAGAACAATGGAAGAAACACCAGAAAGAAGGAAACGCAGGCTAGCATGAGAGAGGAAAACAAGGCAAAGATCTCAAAAGGAGACCTATCTCTCAAAAAACTTACCAAGCACGCTAAGAAAGGATGGACTGTGATCGTGAAAAAAGCGTCTAAAGAGGCAAACTTCGTTGAAAGAAAGCAGTGAAAAGATAAGAAAGATGGAGACTGCAAGAAAAACTGAAGTATGCACTGCAATGTCACAGGAAGAAATAGAAGAAAAGAGAAGATTAGAAAGGGAAATATTTGCAGAAAGGACAGCCACCATGTCATGATGTCGCTAGAAATCTTGCACGAAAGAAGAAGATTTGAAATTGTGGGAATTATTCTTCATTGGCGAGCACCACTGAAGTATTATTACGGAATCCCTGCTGTCATTTTTGACGGCTGGATACACTAGTGTCATGAGAAGTACGAGAACTTTCTACTCTAATATATTTAATTTCTTCGCATGCACCTCGTATTCTCAAAATCTGAATTCAGTTTTCTGTTTAACTTGCACAGAAAACGACGTGTTTTTACATAGAGCAGCTGGATCACAGCCGCGTGAAGTTGGAGTTACTACCAGTGAGATCAATTTCTTTATTACCAACAGTTCAACGTACTAACCTCAAAAGGAAACAATTAAATTCATTAGGAAATTCATCAGTGGAATTAAATTCATCAACTGCAAGGGAACAACCGAACTTTAGCGTGGGATTTTGGAAATATTAACCAGTAACGGTCGATATACTGTCGTTGCCATGTATTGATTATATTGCTGCAGTTCCCTCGGTAAAAACAAACTTTTTTGCCACGATTGTCGTTTAATTCATACATGTCTTTTCACTAAAATTTTGTACTCAAGGTAGGAGAGCAGATGATTTTACACCCTAAAATAGGTTATTTATGCTTGTATTTATTGTGATCATATTTGTCACGCTGTGTTTTACGAGCGAGACTTTGCGCACACATTTTTACATTTTTTACCATACACAGTAGAAAATTTGGTATGATGTTAATTCTATAGATCAGGGGTTCTTAGTTACTGGCAGATTATAGTTTTAACTTAATATATGAACACGTGAATCTGGTATGAGTAATTCATTTATTTCTAATTACAATTACTGGAGTCCAAACAATAGCACTGAGTAGTTGAGTGCTAATGTTTGTTATAGAACATTCAAAATATCCTAAATTTTTTAAACATCTTGCAAAACTAATGAAAAAACTTGACACGTGACGACTCGGTGTATGATACACAACAATCTACCTCTACATAGTGACAACAATATGGACATAATGTTCTGAATAAACACTTCAAATTACACAGGCCTAGACATCTGAAAGAGACTTTTTGCTCTAAATCAAACAAGAAAGACTTAGTAACTGGCCTCTAGCAATAATGATCTAGAACAAATGAGCCTAACATCAAGATTTAAAAACATGCTTATCTTCTGAAGCTTTGGATTCTAATTTTACAAAGCTTTAGATTCCAATTTCATGAAGCTTTGGATTCCAATTTTGTGAAACTTTACATTCGAATTTCATAAAGCTCTAAATTCTAATTTTGTGAAGCATTAGATTCCAATTTTCTAGAGTTCGTATCTGAGTTCCACTATCGTTTTCGACAAACAAAGATTTATTTTGTTCAGACAAGAATCATTTGAGACATGTTTATTTGAAACAAAAATTTTATATGAGTTCGACATGAAGGAAAAAATCTGAGAAATGCTTTCATTTAATTGAATCAAAAGGAAAACATCAGAAATATTCAGGAATACGAGTAAGTTATTTTTCCGAAGAAATTCATACAAGCCATGATATTCTCGGAACGAACACGGGTGTACGTAAAAGTTGCCACGTACATGTGTGTGTTGTCGACTCATCCACGCACATGTGTTGTGATGCAGTTTTCATTTTCATGTACGTCATTGTACTAATTTTTTATGCACGTCCATTTCTGTACTTTTTAACTCCATGTTCGTATTTTCTTTCATGTACGTGCATGTGAATACTTTCCATTTTTAAATACGTCTGTATGCAAAATTCTAGCACAGCTGCAAGGCCTGCTAGTTAAACTAGATTTAAAAAAGTAGGTTGGATCCAGGGGCTTAGATCTACATATATTGTTAAGCATATTACGTCTGATAAGGGTAAAAATTTAGAATTAGATATTAATATAACACCAGGTATTCATGAACTTAAAGAAAAAGGATACATTTGTATACATTTGTGTCTTAACAAAGATCAATATTCTTCAACTCACACCAGTACAAAACCACGTACTATCCCATTTGTGCATGAACAAAAAAACAGATTTCCTATTATTACATTCAATATTAAGATGCTATATTAATTTTTGTGAAGTTTTGACGCATCACAGAATTAAAGACAAACTTTGTCTCTAGCGTGTCTGCAGACAAAGACATGCCGGTTTGTCTTGTCTTTGTCTCTGAGCTGTCAAACAAAGACTGTTTTTGACGAACTTTTTTCGTGTAAAGAGACTTTTTTTTCAGAAGACCCAAATTTTTTACCCACGTACAAAACCGTTTCTGTCTCTTCAGCCATCATCCATACATAGTGTACATGAAGTATTATTTTGCCTTAATCGAAACCATTCCTTAATGATGTGAATAATATTTTGCACGAGTCATAACCGTTTCAAAATTTTCGAATTAATATTTGAAATAATCTCAAACATTCAGAAAATACGAAACCGAAAAAATGGCGATGAAAATTCGTACTTTAGTTTGGAAAATATTTCACAGGCAATGTATTCACACACCTTATACTGAAATAGACAATGCACAAACTATTGTATGCGAAATAATACAATATACTGTATAATGTGGCATATATTAGAATAGAGTTACATAAAATAATTGTATCTATGTTCAATTATTATACATTTCATTATTTGGTGATGGAAATGGTAGCTGTAACGTCGTCAGAATCCACACAAATATTACCACACCATTTCCTCCTTTAAAGTCTCTAAGGTATTTTAAATTTGAAGAACAATATTGATGAATATCCTGCTATCATATTTTATTTTTTTCTCATTTTCTCTCTTTCCTTCTTTTTCTTTCATTCTTTCTTTCTTTCTTTCTTTCTTTCTTTCTTTCTTTCTTTATTTCTTTCTTTCAATCTCACTAAGATCTTCTAGAAAGACCTTGATTGGTTCAAAATCATACATTCTATTGAACATTTTTAACACTACAAGAATAACAACACCTACTTCATTGACAGTAGAACAAATGGAAGGAGATCTGCCGTGTATACAGAAAACATGCTCCATGTTTCCCTTTACTTCACAAGGCTCCTTGCAGTCGCAACCAAACTACATGGGCTCGGGTAGCAACCCAAGAATGGACCAAACGGCTCGTTCCTATTACTTTATTTTATTTTACTGTGTAATTGTAGTCTTTTCTGGTACCATTATGAAGTGGGTTAGTCATACCGTCTATGGTACCACTATGAAATGGGTTAGTCATACCGTCTCTGGTACCACTATGAAATGGGTTAGTCATACCGTCTCTGGTACCACTATGAAATGGGTTAGTCATACCGTCTCTGGTACCACCATGAAATAGGTTAGTCATACCGTCTCTGGTACCACTATGATATGAGTTCCACATACCGTCTCTGGTACCACTATGATATGAGTTCTACATTCCGTCTCTGGTACCACTATGATATGAGTTCTACATACCGTCTCTGGTACCACTATGATATGAGTTCTACATACCGTCTCTGGTACCACTATGATATGAGTTCTACATACCGTCTCTGGTACCACTATGATATGAGTTCTACATACCGTCTCTGGTACCACTATGATATGAGTTCTACATACCGTCTCTGGTACCACTATGAAACGAGTTCTACATTTCCCTACACTAACATCACCATCCAGCCTCCTCACTCTACGCCATCTGCCGCTACTACAACTGTCACAGACCCACACCAGCTGGTCCAGACAGGTGGTTTTAGGTATGGAAGTCTAGTTATTTTCCTGGGATTGCAGAACACAAAGCAGCAGTTTATCAAGAATGTATCCTGTGGTGGCAACAAGCCATTTAACTTCCAGCCACAGTATCGGGCACGTGTAGAAGGTACGAGGCATAAATAAACCGAAGGACCGGTGGC
>VCRD01004852.1:13769-26179 GCA_006783055.1 Trinorchestia longiramus
CAAACACGTCATGATGTTATAGTTGAAATTCTCTTTCAATATCTAGAATTTTCTTTCTAGATCAGGAATGTCATGAATAAGTCTTGAATAAGTCGTGAATAACTCATAAGTAAGTCATGAACAACTCATGAATAACTCATGAGTAAGTCATGAGTAAGTCATGAATAAGTCATGAATAAGTCATGAATAAGTCATGAATAAGTCATGAGTAAGTCATGAATAAGTCATGAGTAAGTCATGAATAAGTCATGAGTAAGTCATGAATAAGTCATGAATAAGTCACGAATAACTCATGAGTAAGTCATGAGTAAGTCATGAGTAAGTCATGAGTAAGTCATGAGTAAGTCATGAACAACTCATGAATAACTCATGAGTAAGTCATGAGTAAGTCATGAGTAAGTCATGAATAACTCATGAGTACCTAGATGTAGTTTTACATTTTACCTTCCATAACAAGAAACCATGAAATTTTTTCTTGCTTTTACCGAAGGATGGACATTGCTGTGTGTGTATATACATAAATAAATATACGTGTAAATTGACTCATACATATATATATATATATTATAGATATGGAGAGAAGGAGAGAAATATCTGAATGCTTCAATTCGACGTAACATAAACTAGTATTCAGTTACAAAACACATTTCTGTATAAACGAAAACTTATTTAAAAAAATTCATTTTCATTCGTCATTGATTGAAGGTGTCACTGACATTAATGAATTCTATCAGTCTCTTAACCTTTTCCATGACTTTCTTGATAAATTTCTGTATATTTAATGAACACATCTGGTCTAACTTTCATTCCCTTAAATAATGAGAGCACACACAGTGTACTGTGTTAGTACAGTGTACTGTACTAACACACAGTGTACTGTACTAACACACAGTGCACTGTACTAACACACTGTGTATTGTACTAACACACAGTGTACTGTACTAGCACACAGTGTACTGTACTAACACACAGTGTACTGTACTAACACACAGTGTACTGTACTAACACACAGTGTACTGTACTAACACACAGTGTACTGTACTAACACACTGTGTATTGTACTAACACACAGTGTACTGTACTAGCACACAGTGTACTGTACTAACACACAGTGTACTGTACTAACACACAGTGTACTGTACTAATACACAGTGTACTGTACTAACAAACAGTGTACTGTACTAACACACAGTGTACTGTACTAGCACACAGTGTACTGTACTAACACACAGTGTACTGTACTAACACACAGTGTACTGTATTAACACACAGTGTACTGTACTAACACACAGTGTACTGTACTAACACACAGTGTACTGTACTAACACACAGTGTACTGTACTAACACACAGTGTACTGTACTAACACACAGTGTACTGTACTAACACACAGTGTACTGTACTAACACACAGTGTACTGTATTAACACACAGTGTACTGTACTAACACACAGTGTACTGTACTAACACACAGTGTACTGTACTAACACACAGTGTACTGTACTAACATATCCTACATGAAATTCCTACATTTCAAAAGTATAATTATTCCTAGCATTCCTTTGATATCCAAATATGAACCTGAAAATACACGTAGAAGTATACGTAGAAGTACACATAGAAGAACACGTGGAAGAACACGTAGACGAACACGTAGAAGAACACGTAGAAGTACACGAAGAAGTACACGTAGAAAAACACGTAGAAGTACACTTAGAAAAACACGTAGAAGAACACGTAGAACACCTAGAAGAACACTTAGGAGGACACGTAGAAGAACACCTAGAAGAATACGTAGAAAAACACCTAGAAGTACACGTAGAAGTACACCTAGAAGAACATATAGGTGTGTGAAGTGTACATTTCCCACGGTTTGAAGAGACACGTCGTTTCTACGTGTCACAGTTGGCACACCTGCACACACACCTGCACACACACCTGCACACACACTTGCACACACACCTGCACACACACCTGCACACACACTTGCACACACACTTGCACACACACCTGCACACACACCTGCGCAAGCCATTTCGAGCTTCTCGTATGCGCATGCGCTGAAGATGTGCACAAAATCTTCCTTTATTCGTCCATTCAATAAACATTTTAAGCTTCTTACTCGCAAGTTAGAATTTGTGCACTTTTTATCCTGTGTACGAAAGTACGAATACGCACGAGAAAGCTGTTTTCTTTTTACTTACACCAGAACGTGCCCGTGCCTAAGAAACGTACACACCAACACTAGTCATGTGCGTCTCTGACTCACACAGCTCTGTCAGTGTTCATCATTCAAATAGAAGAGAGAGAACGTTCCTTCAAAATTGTAAAAATGGAGCATCAACTACCGTCAAATTCTGAAGTTGACTAAAAAACTTTAGCATTTTCTGTCTAATCTGAGCGCAGAAAATGAAGAGCTTCACACAACTAAACTGTTGTCTTGTCTCACACGGGGCGCCGTGTAACTACAATTGAACACGGTGCGGCAACGTAACTTCCTTTTCTCAAAGGAAGTTCTTTTCAAAAAAAGGAGGCTATGTTGCGGCACCCTGGATTACTATGCTGACCTATTCCTTTCGCTGGTTTTACTTTTGCCTATTTTCTTAGCAGAAATAGAACGTACTGAAACAAAATGGCATCGTACGCGTACGCTTTAGATTCTTTTTTCAGTCTACAATTACAATTTTGAACGTGAGATCAAGTTTCAAGGAACAAGTTTTTTTATTTACTGCACCCTCGCCATGAACAGTTCCAATATATTTTGTAGGTGTACTGGCATGAACATCATTAAAAATCTTCCTTCATTCGTACAGTGTACGGCATGGGACTTAAGTAGCAACACATGAATAAACCAAACGGCTTGTTTTTGTTGCCTTATTCTATTCAATTAAATTAAATTCATAGAGGAATACATGTCTAATGTGATCACATATCTAATGTGATCAATGGATGAAATAAACATAAGGACGGTCAAAGTTAAAAATCAAAAACAATATATAAATACAATAAAATCCAAATCCTACATATAGCACAAAAATGCACTGCCTTTATGCCGTTTAAACTTTTGTTTTTCAAAAAAATCATTTTATATTTTTGTTGTTTCTGGCATGGTGTGGTAGTCAAGTTTTCTGTTCGTATTTATTCAGAGTTACTTTTTTTATTATTTTGAGTGAAGTTTTGCGATTAGGATGTGTTTTTATTACGAGTTTACAGGAAGTTTCCAGGAAAAAAGAGATGGAAATTATTGAAACAAGTAGAAAATATAGAGCATGCAACAGAGGATAAGATGTTAACAAAAGCACAGAAATAAGATGTAAGTGAAACTTAACAAAAAACACGTGGAGAAAACAGGAGCTGCCAAATGTAAACGAATAAAGTTTCACATATAAGTTTTAAATGTTAGAGACTATATATAAGTTAAAGTTTTATAAGTTTTATATAATATAAGTTTTATAACTTATAATATAAGATATAAGTTTTATAAGATATAAAATATAAGTATAAGTTTGAAATGTTAGAGACTAAAATATAAGTTTTAAATATATTATAAGTTTTAAATGTTAGAGACTAAAAATATGATAAACCGAAACTAATGAAAAGAACTGCAAAGAATGCTCATAAAAGGCAGAAAAAACGATGTTGAAGTAGTAAACAGGTTAAGAAGGAAGTTGAAAAAAGGGGGTAGGAAAAAGTAGAAAAGTAACTAACAATTTAAGAAGAAGTGCCTTCATTATGCAAACTTATTAGAAATCGCACGTGAAATTACAACAATTTTCTCTTCAGAAGTTACACGTGAAGGTAAAACAAGACGTAGGCAATTGCACGTAAAATTAGAGTAAAATTGGTCAAAAATTGCACTCGAATTAGAGCAAAATTTGTCAGAAGTTGCTCGTAAAATTAGAGTAAAATTTGTCAAAAACTGCACTTGAATTAGAGCAAAATTTGTCAGAAGTTGCACGAAAAATTGGAGTAAAATTTGTCGGAAATTACACTTGAAATTAGAGTCAAATTTATCAGAAATTGTACACGAAATTACAGTAAAATTTGTCAAAAATTGAACGTGAATTTGAGTAACAAGTCAGAAAGCGTGTGAAGTGTAAGAAGTCAAGTCTGTGTGTTCTCTAATTTCACGTGTAATTTCCGACAAATTTTACTCTAATTTTTCGTGCAATTCCTGACAAATTTTGCTCTAATTCAAGTGCAGTTTTTGACAAATTTTGCTCTAATTCAAGTGCAGTTTTTGACAAATTTTACTCTAATTTTACGGGCAATTGCCAACGTCTTGTTTTTGCACGTGAAATTAGAGCACGCGTTTTTTGTCACACACGTTAAAACTAACGTTGGTCGATCACACGCCTGTTTTCGAAAAAAAGTGCATTGGCAAAAAGTGCGAACATTATTTGAAGCTAACACACAGCCGGCGTGTCTGTTAACTGCAAAACAAGCACTAGCAACACAAAACACAATCTTGTTGAGGGTCAAAGAGATGCGTCGCACAAAAGAACACGTGGCGCGTCTAAAATTTCAAATAGCGCGTTTTTAATGAATTTGTTCGCTTGGTTGCTCACCCAAGCCGTGACTGCTGGTTCCAGCACACAACACATGCCCTTGTGCTGCACAATGTTGTGTTGGTGTGCGAGACTTCGCTGCTGGCCACACATTGTGTTCTGTGTACGTAAACACAATGTGTGGCTCTGAGTGTGTTAGTGGCTCCTGTTCCGATGTGTCTGCTGTATTGTGTACTGTATTAGTTCCTGTATTGTGTACTGTGGGCAGCTGAAACCCTCAGCTACTGCTTCATATAGCTGCTTTCTTCATATAAACGTGACGTGATATTTGGCAATCTTTTATGAGAGCGAGGGATTGAGTGCTCTGTTACCTACTCTTTCCTAAATGATGTGAGGCTTAAAATTAGCGAGGAATACCTTTTAACACTTTTGAGACAGCTGCATTACCGTTGAGATCACTGCTGTTTGTGGATGTTGTTCATTGATGAGAAATCTTATAATAACTGAGTGATATTACATTATTGTTACGGTGACGTAACAGAAAGACTGTTTTTTAAATTCCGAGATCTTATGCGCGATATAGTCAAGGCTTTTGAAAGCTAGCAAACTTTATTACTAATACTTCTACTACTACTCCTACTCATACTACTATTACTACTACTATTATTACTACTACTACTACTACGACTTTTATTACTATTACCAGTTAACACTGGTCTCCTGACTTACGAAGAGATATTAACAAAATGGAGAAATTCAACGTAAAACAACGAAACTTATTACAGAATTCCGCAATCTCAGCAACGAAAGACGTCTTCAACACCTTGAACTTATCTCCCTACAACAAAGAAGACTGCGAGGACAACTCATTGAGACCTATAAATATCTCAACGGCCTTAACCATGTTACCCTGGAAGGGCTTTTCGAAAGAGACGGTAACGTGCAAACCAGAAATTACGGCCAAAAACTAATAATAAGAAACTTCAAGATATCTCAAGCTCTAAACTTCTTTCCTGTTAAAATTGCCCCAACTTGGAACCAGCTGCCCGAAAACATAGTTTCTGCTGACACTGAGAACACATTCAAAAATCGTCTCGACAAATATTGGATTACGAACCCCCCAGTATTATAACGTACTGATTCTATATCCCTAACTCCCAGGGCCAGTGTATGATTGAGATAAATGTGCTTGACTGAAATGTCTGTGCGTGAGTGAAGTGCATGTGCATGTACTTGGCTAAATTGACTTGCATGATTGAGGTGTACGTGCGTGATAATTACCTTTACTTCATACGGCATGGGATTTGGGTAGCAACCGAATAATGAACAAAACAGTGCGTTTCTATTGCCTTATTCTGTTCTATCGTACGTACTGTGTATTGAATTGTGTGTTGTATGCTGTGTGTCGCAACATTGTCAGCAGCACTAAACACAAACTCTAGTTGGTAAAAATGAACCAATTTTTTAACTATGATTCCACGTACTACACACATCACGACACATACCCACACTACATGACATACACACACAACACAACTTTTGTTGAAGGCAAAAAATATACTATAACCCATGTATTCACAAAGTGTGTTTTCTTGTTGTACGTGTACAAGACACACTCTGATGAAATACATGTTTCTTACTATACAGAACATACATGTATCCTTTCAAATATCACAGGTGTTGTGTATGTACGTAGAATATAGTATTTTGTGTATGAATTATGTAGAAATCTATTTGCATGAAGATGCACAATAGTAATTGTTTTTTTACTAGAATAAAATATAAAAATATTGTGGGGCTCTACATGTACAGAAATATATTTCATTTCCGTATAAACTGTCATGTGTAGCTGTACACAAGACATAAATGTGTGGGATACGCTGTATGCACATAGTAGCTTGGTATGTAATAATACAGAACAATGCCTTAATACATACTCATTATACAAACTGAGTTCAAACTCAAAATACACAGCAGTGTAATGCTTGTACACACGCAGTACACACAGTACACAGCAGTATACTATATGTACACACGCAGTACACACAGTACACAGCAGTATACTACATGTACACACGCAGTATACACAGTACACAGCAGTGTAATACCTGTACACACGCAGTACACACAGTACACAGCAGTGTAATACCTGTACACACGCAGTATACACAGTACACAGTAGTGTAATACCTGTACACACGCAGTATACACAGTACACAGCAGTGTAATAACTGGTCACGTGCTCTACACAGAGTACATAGTAGAAAAAACAGGGCAATAAACTGAAAGCGTACAACAGCATTGCGCATGTACACAGTGTACGTTCTGTATGCAGTGAAGTGTACGATACAGAGTACCCTTGAATGCATGTCTCTTCAACACAAACACTCACACACATCCTTTACATGGTTCTCAAATAATGTTCCTGGCATAATATTCTTGAACAGAGAACAAAGAATAACTTGTGTCATCTGTCAATATGCGTGAAGTTTACGAAATACATTTGGATGTCAAGGTATTTAAAGTGTGAAATATTCGAGACCAAAACTAGGCGAATCATTTAATACGTGTGATCACCAAAGCAAAAGCAATTATCTCTAATATTTTGTAAGTGCTAGTTCCTTCAAGTGTCCTTTTAACTTTTTTCCCATTTTCCTGGCTAATTCAGGATACAGACATCAGTGTTTTTTATTTGTTTCAAGATTTGGACCAAGCTTCTCTCGCGCGTCTTCTACAAGTGTTGAAGTCAACAGAAATAACTGCGGAGTCTGCCTGGCTTTTGGACAACTACTACTGGTCTCTTTGAACCGCTTACTGTTCTTGTAAGCACCTGATTGGCTCTTATTTGTCTTCAGTAATTCTATAAGCTTATTTCGAGGTTCGATGTTCTTGTACATTTATTTGATTGTTATACAATAATAAAAAATGTTTGAACATAAGTCAAAATTACTTTAAATTGACATTTATTGATGGATAAGGAGCTATCAATATTACCAGTTCAAAAATACGAACTACTTAGCAACTAAAAATTATACATACATATTATAAACTGTCGTTTTTCATTGACTTAATACTATAATTAAGACATTATAATCCAAAAACAAGTAATAAAAATATAATCAATTAAACTACTTTTACATTTGTTTTACTTACTCTGCTAAAAAGAAGTGCCATTATGAAACTATCTACAATACATAGCCTTGTGCCACTACTAAGTGCCTCCTAAGTACTGTATTTTCATTACAAGGCCTGAGCAAACATTTACCAAGTTTGTTTAACTGTTCTTCAAGGGCAAAAAATATTCTTTTTGTGCCTCGTTGTTTCCTCTCGCATTTTTTGTTCAATAACAGAGCTCTTAAAAACTCATTACTTCATTTTACGCGTTTAACTTCGGCAAAAATAAAGCAATATATATATATATATATATATATATATATATATATATATATATATATATATATTCGTGACAGAGTTGGCATGGAGAGATGGATAAACGGTGAGTATTAAGGTGAGTAAGAGATGGGTGCTGAAGTGAGCAAGGCATGCTTAAGGGATTGGTTCAGAGGTAAGGCATGAGTAAGGGATGGGTGAAGAGATGAATAAGGCATGAGTAAGGGATGGATGCAGAGGTAAGGCATGTGTAAGGGATGGGTGCTGAGGTGAGTAAGGCATGAGTAAGGGATTGGTGCAGAGGTAAGGCATGAGTAAGGGATGGATGCAGAGGTAAGGCATGAGTAAGGGATAGGTGAAGAGATGAATAGGGCATGAGTAAGGGATTGGAGCAGAGGTAAGGCATGAGTAAGGAATGGGTGCTGAGGTGAGTAAGGCAGCAGCAGTGGCCATGAAACAGTGACTCATCGGTTACTCAGGTGTGACAGCTGCAGATGTGCGCACAAAATGGCCACCACTGACCCATGCTTCTCTTATTCATGTCAGCATGAGTAATTATGTACATTGTGTACGTGTACTCATGCATGAGTCAGTGTGTACATTGTGTACGTGTACTCATGCATGAGTCAGTGTGTACATTGTGTACGTGTACTCATGCATGAGTCAGTGTATACGTTGTGTACGTGTACTCATGCATGAGTCAGTGTATACGTTGTGTACGTGTACTCATGCATGAGTCAGTGTATACGTTGTGTACGTGTACTCATGCATGAGTCAGTGTATACGTTGTGTACGTGTACTCATGCATGAGTCAGTGTATACGTTGTGTACGTGTATTCACGTATGAGTCAGTGTGTACGTTGTGTACGAGCATTCAAGCATGAGTAACTGTGCTGCAAACGATGATTACAAAATAAATACAATTGTAATGAGAGATAAAAAACTAAGCAGAAGTGTAATGGAAGACAACAAACTAAGCAGAAGTGTAATGGAAGACAACAAACTAAGCAGAAGTGTAATGGAAGACAACAAACTAAGCAGAAGTGTAATGGAAGACAACAAACTAAGCAGAAGTGTAATGGAAGACAACAAACTAAGCAGAAGTGTAATGGAAGACAACAAACTAAGCTGAAGTTTAATGGAAGACAACAAACTAAGCAGAAGTGTAATGGAAGACAACAAACTAAGCAGAAGTGTAATGGAAGACAACAAACTAAACATAATTCAAAGTAAAGACGAATGCTTGAATAACATTCCAATGAAAGTAAATAGATTTAGTTGACTTTAAATGAATTAATTTTGAATGCTGGCGTGCAACGTGATATACTTCCAAACAAAGTAAAATAAGATGGAGCTTAGAATGAAGGATAGCACTTGAAGTGGAGGATAGAACTAGAAAAGAAAATAAAACTGGAAGTGAATGTTAAAACTAGTTCTAGTTCTAGTTTTATCCTTCGTTTCTAGTTTTATCATTAATTTCTAAATGAAGGATAGAACTGGAAGTGAAGGATAGTAGTAGAAGTGGAGGATAAAACTAGAAATGAAGGATAGAATTCAATGAATAGAACCCAAAAAAATCTCTGCAATAACTAATTAAAGTCACACGCCAACTGAACACAAAGGGGCATGTAGCGCACTTGCATTAACTCTACGGACTTTACGCCCCAGCTTCCATTTGTCTATTGATTTCATCTTCGGAAAATAAAAGCATAAATTTTTAAGCATTCACTCATTGGGAAACTCTTGAAAATAACACGAAGAGATCGACTACATTCATTACGATTTCTGCAAACAGCGACCGTGTTCTTTCCTATATCCTTAAATCACGACCGTAATTTTTAACAATCATCTTTTACAGCGCTTATAAATGAAGACTGTTGTATACGACTCAATTAATAACGACCAATTTTTCAACAACGACCATAAATAACAGCAGCTAAATACACGTCAATAAATAACGACCATCTTTTACAACCCCTGCAAATAGCAATAATTGAATACGCCTCAATGAATAAGAACCATAAATAACAGCAAGTTTCCAAATTATTTCATGTACTTATAACTACAGTACAGCAAGCGTAAATGTTATGCAGCATCTCGTTAACTAGTTAACTGGTTAACTAGTGTCTCACATCTAGTGTGTGCGTAGGTGTGAACTGTGTGCCACACACACTAACTCTCAAATACGTACACCGGAACACACACGAAAACACACACTCGCGTACACACAGCCTTCGTTGCAACGAACGAATGTATAGGTGCACACCACACCACCACACTGCACACCACACAGCACACCACACTGCACACCACACAGCACACCACACCACCAAACAGGTGTCCACACCACATCACACCACCACGCACCACATCACCACACACTATCACACCACACCACCGCTCCTCCACATCACCACACACCACCACCACACAGATGTTCACAACATACAGGTGTTGAGCACACCCCCACACCTGCACACCCCCCCTGCACACCCCCACACCTGCACACTCCCACACCTGCTCACCCCACACCTGCACACCCCTACACCTGCACACCTGCACACCCCCACACCTCCACACCCCCACACCTGCACACCCCCACACCTGCACACCCCCACACCTGCACACACCTACACACCAGCACTGGAAATTCGACCAGTGAATTTCGTTGACATTTGGTGTCCGTAATACCGTGCAGCTTAGCGTCCACGCCTCATGCTTCTGTTCTGTCGTGTTTATTGAGCTGTCATGAGGGAGCTCTGTGTCAAGTTACAGATGTTGTTAGATGTTTCACGTACACGTCATTGTATGTACATGTCATTGTAGGTGCACGTTACTGTACGTACACGTCATTGTACGCACACGTCATTGTATGTACATTACACCATTTTACACACATACCGTTACAAAAAAAATTGTGCTCGTGTATAGGAACCCAACCTGCACAGCAATTGAAGATGATAAATTCAATGATTGCCTTGATAATATTCTTGGTACTCCTCACGAAACACTAATCATGGAAGACTTCAACTTACCCCACATAAACTGGACTACTCGCCAAAGTCAAGCACCAGGCTCAAAACTTATTGATCTGATGAATACAAATCCCCTGCAGCAGCATCTCAACGAACCAACTAAAGGAAACAACATTCTTGACCTCGTCATGACGACCACTGACCTCAGTATAAACGGCCTAGAAGTTACGGACAAGATCGGTGACCACCAGATGATAGACTTCTCGCTCGAAGTACAAGACCCTAACACAAGGACTCAACATAAACAAGTCCTCGACTACAAACGGCAAACTTCGAACTTATGAAAGAAGAGCTTGGCAGCTATAACTATGAAGTACTCATGAACAACAAAAACGCCGAGGAATGCTACATAATATTCAAAAATAAGATTGCAACCGCTACAGACCACCATATCCCAAGAAAGCGAATCAGGCCAACCAATAACCCTCCTTGGTTCTCACAAGAGATTAAACGCCTCATCAATGCAAGACAACATTCGTACAGAAGACTCAAACGATACCAAACAGAACCCCATCGTCAAGAACATATCCACACCTGCAGGGCTGTTAAGTGAACGATAAAATCTACCAAACGAAATAAAGAAATTACAGTTGCAGCACAAGCTAAAACTAACCCTAAAAGCTTCTACAAATATGTGAACGACCGACGACTCAAAAGAGACACTATTGGACCACTGATTGATTCTGAGGGCTCAACGCAAACGAACAACAAAAGCAAAGCCAACATTCTTAATACATACTTTACTTCTGTGTTCACTCACGAAGACTTAAGTGAAATCCCGCACCCTCATGCTTTAAAACCTCAGGAAATCCGGTCAGATGGCGTATTTACAGCAGAAGAGGTAGAGGAACAGCTCAGCATTTTAAACCCATATAGGTCAACCGGACTCGACGGCCTTGGTCCCCGGATACTCAAAGAAACAGTCTAAGTAATAAGCGAACCTCTAACAAACATCTTCAATCGATCTCTTGAAACTGGGATAGTTCTGGATGATTGGAAGCGAGAAAATGTAGCCCCTATTTTCAAAAAGGGGAACAAACAAATACCTAACAACTATCGTCCATTCAGTCTAACATCTGTCATCAGCAAAACAATAGAAAGACTACTTAAAGTCCGTAAAACAAAGCACCTTAATGATCAAAATCTTATTACTGACACCCAGCACGGTTTCAGAGAAAAACGTAGCTGCCTCACAAATATCCTTGACTTCTTTGGAGAAGTTAACCGCATATACGCCCGTACAAAAGCCGTAGACCTTGTATATCTAGACTTTCAAAAAGCCTTCGACAAAGTTCCCCACGAAAGACTCATGGCCAAAGTGGAAGCGCATGGAATACAAGGCAACTACTCCCGAAGGATACGAAACTGGCTCACTGGTCGCACTCAACGTGTGGTGATTCACGATCAAACAAGTGATTCAACGCTTGTAACATCAGGAGTACCTCAAGGGAGCGTTTTAGGTCCGTTCCTCTTCATCAT
>VCRD01004852.1:27679-40470 GCA_006783055.1 Trinorchestia longiramus
GCTCTTCGAAAGAGACGGTAACGTAAGAACCAGAAATAACGGTCAAAAACTATTACTGAGAAACTTCAAGACATCTTAAGCTATGTACTTTTTTCCTGTTAAAATTGCCGCAACTTGGAACCAGCTGCCAGAAAACATAGTTTCTGCTGGCACTGTGAACACATTCAAAAATCGTCTCGATAAATTTTGGATTACGAACCCCCCCAGTAGTACATCCTACTAACTGTGTCCCTAACTCCTTAAGGTTAATGTATGATTGAGATAAATGCTCGTGACATATTCGCCTGTGCGTGAGTGATATGTGTGCACACGACTAAATTGACTTACGTGGTTAAGGTGTACGTGCATGACTGATGGATTTACTTTAGACGGCATGGGACTTCGGTATTGAACCAAGGATGGGCCAAACGGCTCGTTCCTATTGCCTTATTCTATTCTATTCTATTCTACTGGTGTCACGCACAGTACTGTTACAGTACTGGTGTCACGCACAGTACTGTAACAGTACCGGTCAGAGTTGACTGTGACGCACGTACTACAGTAGCTGTGACTGGTTTACCCTTGCTCCTATAAAGTGGTGGATCAGCACACCCTCCCCCTTAAACTCCTGGATAGAGCCAGCGATAGTTCACTAACCCGTGCAGTAAATAGTTTACTAAATTTATATCCCAAACCACTAATTAATTCCTTAATTCACTAATTTCTTTATTTATGAATTAACTAATTTATTAATGTATGAATATTCCGACAAATGACGTGCCAATTAACTAATTAATATCTTAATTTACTAATTAGTTCACTTACTGATTTCATTTACTAATTTATCATAAAATTACTGACCCACACGCATTCTGCATTCATTCTGGTCTCTTTTTGAAAATTGTATAATCTCTACCTACATTTTTCTTGCTCAGCCTTCGTATGTGTCTCTAATATTATATGCATACATGCCTTGCTTAGCCTTTTTTATGTATATCACCTATTATAATATTATATATACATGTCTACACCTTTAATTTCTTCCATATCCACTTCTGACGTCTATTTCCATTGCATTCTATGTTTTCTGAACTATTTTTTTTATGCTAGGGCACTTCTCGGTCCACAAACTCCACTGGTGCGGCGCTTACATAAACACTTATTTCTCCATTTTATAATCAATTTAAAAATTATTATAATTTTTAATTTTTTAAAAAATGAATTCGTTTTGATTATTTAAAAAAACGAATTCAACGCACATTTTAATTCATTAGCATTGTGTACTCATATCCAGTATTCCTTCACTTAACACCGTGTAGTACGTGATTAAAGCCTACAACAATTCATACATGAATAACTACACACTGTGTGAATGTGTGAGTGGTCACACTGTCCATGTTAATATAATCAATATTTATATCATCAATGCACCATGCGTCACATGAGTAATATTGTTAGTACACATGCGTCACATGAGTAATATATACATCAGTACACATGCGTCACATGAGTAATATATACATCAGTACACATGCGTCACATGAGTAATATATACATCAGTACACATGCGTCACGTGAGTAATATATACATCAGTACACATGCGTCACGTGAGTAATATATACATCAGTACACATGCGTCACGTGAGTAATATATACATCAGTACACATGCGTCACATGAGTAATATATACATCAGTACACATGCGTCACGTGAGTAATATATACATCAGTACACATGCGTCACGTGAGTAATATATACATCAGTACACATGCGTCACGTGAGTAATATATACATCAGTACACATGCGTCACGTGAGTAATGTTAACATCTGTAAAAAAAATACACTCTTTGACCGCTCACCCACCATCTTACACAACTTGTTTTCATCTAAGCGTTTTTTGACATACATAGATACAAATCTAATGGGTCAAATGATACTAAATTCAAGAAAAGTAAATGTCACAAAAAATGTAATATTCTCTTTCTTGTCTAGTGTCCCCATAGTAATGAACAGTCAGAGAATGGATACAATTATCGCAACTTGGAAAATCCTGCATCTCTGTCTCCGATAAACTGAAGCATATCTTCAAAGTTTAGGCAAATTTCTGCTATACAAGATACAAGAAAATATAGAAACGAAAAACTCTTTTAATTGTCATACACAACTGAATGTGACTAGTACTCGTATGTCAGACAATGATTTACATCAGCATAACGAAAATGTTGTGGGAAAGTTAAAAAACAGAGTCTATGAGAACACAGAAAATATTTTTAAAATCACCATCATACAGAAATGCATCTACCTGTACATTATCGTATTGACCATGTCGTGTACGGGTGCGTAAGTTATGCACATTTTTACAAAATCAATAACCAGGAAAATACAAAAAGCTAATATAGTTGGATAATTTAAATAAAAGAAAATAATTAGAATTGAGTGATGTTTCGTGTCTAGTCTACGGATAATTATCGTATGATACTGTTGAATAAGGAAATTTAATTTCAAGAATGGTACACCACGAGTAAGAGCAGCGAACAAAAATTGTGAAGCTTTCTTACAATATAACGGATGTATTATTACGGTGCTAACAAATTACACAAACATTGTTAATGGTGGTCGTTCTAATAAATATTGCATAAAAGCAATGCCCACAACATTCAGAGCAACACACATGGGAATCGATGAACACACCAAAGAGAATTTTTCCAGTTCTGTTAATTTTGCGTTACGGTGATGTTCCTTGGCTGCCTCTAACTCCATATTATAAATCACTAGGAGACCCACACGTGAAAATTCACGTGTTTTTTACGGAATTATTCCGTTTGATTTGCCAGTGGACGCGGGCTTTGCGAAGGAGTTTCCACATTGAAGGATGTGCCTTTGGTATCCACAATACAATGCTTACAATACATGTATACCCTACCGAATTTCCTCCTATCTAAATCCTTAAGAGCGTCACAGAGACACGGACCAAGCAAGCAACAAACTGTGTATTATTATAGAGTGGAATTTTTTATTCACGGAATATTTGAAAAGGAATCTCCATATTACGACGCCTTGTATTTTGGAGGAATTCACTCAGAAAAATCTCTCAAGAAGTCAACAACATAACTTAAGAGATAGTGATTAAAGTAATAAGCAGCACCATTAAAATTGCGCACACCTGCTCGAACAGCAAAGGAGGCCAATGAATGATATTACACACAATACTTAACATGAAACTTGAGCTTCAATATTTATTCAATAATTTTTAACTGTCTCAAGACTTTGTTCTTCTTATATTTTCGGCCATTGGTGTATAAAAATGTTACGTTGTGGATGCGGAATAATATAAACAGCTTTCACTGACAGACCAGTTATGGAGGCAATTTAATTCAGACCCATCCTGTTAGAATAAGTAATAACTACTATGAAAACGCATACCATTGCTGCATTCAGAAAATTGATCGTGAAAAATGTATTAAATACAAATTATACAATTATAAAAGTCATGTCGTACACATAGTGCTTTAAAAACCACCCGTCTAACAATCATTCAGTAAATATTTTTCTCAGATGATCCCAAGTCATTCAAAACGTAGGTTTGAATTCTAATGATTTCAGGCACAGTCTACTGCACCGAAAACTTATCTATAATTATATTCAGTTCATCATCATTGGGTACTGCAATAACGCTGATTATATTCATTTTATTTTGTGCTTTTCTCCAGTGAAGTCCTTAAAATCCAGTTAAAACGAGTACTTTTATGTGCTAAATAATTTAGGTGCTAAATAATTTTGATTACCTTTTTATCCTCATGACTGTTATATATCTTTTAAAACATAGATCCAGTTTCTTGGTTCTAGTCGGAATGAAGACTTTACGCAACAAATTACTCAAGGCCGTTTTTTACCTAATTTTCTGTTTGGCTGAACACAAGAGGGTGTCGATCTGAACTTAAAACTAATTTCGAATATTCTGTGATCCACGCCCTGCCAACTCCGCAAGATGGCCGAGGTTCTGGACCAGCACTTGGCCAAGTCGAACTGCTGTTCAAACAATGAAGGTGGAACACAAACACCTCCCGTGGTTATTCAGGTGAAACTCATCTGGAGACTCTTTTAGCTCATCGTTTTGGCACCATGAACCCGTGCTGACGAGTTTCGTGCTCTCTATTGTGGCATCAGTCGCCTGCTAAGCAGCACACACATAGCTAGCCTCCTTCACGTACCAGAATGTGTCAAAACTTTTGTTCTGGAATTCCAGGGTTCGCTGTGAAAGAATTCGGTCCGGCGAGGTAGGGCCGAAGACGACTACTTGTGGGACACCGTACTCGGTGTTGCGTGAGGTGGATGCTTCTCGGGTAATATGTTAATTTTCTGATTTGTTTAAATGTATTTGAATAGATGAAAGTTTTAATGAACTCACAGCTTATGACTCAGAGCAAGGTCATACCTAGCTCTGTAGGTTAGCGCCTCATTTGTTTAACCCGAGATGGAGTCCACGTCAGCAAGCGACGCCATCTTGTATAGAAACTTCTTCTAATTTTCATATTCCACGAATATGCGGAGTGTTAACGAAACATTTTAATAATGTGGAGCAACTATAATGCTATATTTTTACAGAAATTGATTGAGAAAGTCTTCACTTAGAACTTTTTTGACTACATTATATATATGCTACTATAATACATATAAATGCTCGTCCACGAATGAAGTTAAGGGAATTTTTTCTCAGAATTAAATTTTAATTTTAAAGCACTGTTTTTGGAACTATGAATGAATTACAACCGTTAAATTAATTAAAACATACCTACGATTAAACCTCGTTAGTTAAGATTTTCGACTTCTTAAACCTCACCAAGTCTAGATTTTTGAATTTCAAAATTATTGCAGCATAAACAAGTTATTGTATCTATTAAACAGGATGCCATTGATATGTTTAAATCACAATACTCGGATAAATCTACAGCATGTGATGATAATATGTATATTCATGTTGAAGTTTAGTACGCATCATACGAGATATTTTCTCATACCTTTATCATAGCGTATGGTTTTAGTTAGTTTAGTTTTAGTTTATAATAGCCTATAGTTTTATAATAGGTATTATAATTCATAGTTTTTATCTAGAAATTAAACACATTGTGTGCTGCAGAGTTATTTCCATCATTGCTATACTGATAATTTAAATTAAACCTTGCTTATAACTGAACATTCCTACACATCTTGAGTAAAGAGTATTAAATATCATACGAGTAATTCATGATGCATTGTCAAGTAATTTTTACAGCAAAAATCATTATTTCCGCTATTTTCCCTAGTTTATTTCAGCAATTTCAAATTTGATTTTGTAGGCATGGCACGCACAAATTTCATGAAATGTGTACATTTTCTACCAATACAACAGGAAGGCCCCTACACTAATTGTACAATACTGTACATTTTGTACAACAGAAAGGTTTCTTAAGTACTTCCAGTGCAATTTTATCCTACAGGTACAGCAACTTGTACAGGTCTTTTATTAACAGAAAGAATACTAGAATATTTGTTGTCAAATTTTATGCTCTTCGAACAATAGAAAAGTTAGTACATTACTTGTAGTACAATTTTGGGTTAAACGTACAACAGAAAGGTTACTGCATTACTTGTAGCACTGTATTTTCCATACCTACTTGTCTGTACAACATCGCCTGCCTTAACATTCTACAATAACTAAATAACGAATTTTATTGATATACATGCAAGGTGTGAACATTGAATGCTATAATAAATATTTGTCTAAAAGTTTATAAATAATTTTTCAATTTGTTTTAAAGATTTACGTGAAGTGCAGGACCGCTTAATTTTGCACGTTAAAGTTGAGTGTAGTTCAATTAAGATGAAACTTATTTAATAATAGAATTTAAACACAATTATAAGTAGGATTCACTAGATTCACCAATGTTATGATCACATGAAAATTTTTGACCATAATTAATTATTTATTTAAATTTAATATTATTATTTAAATTTGATATATTATTATTTAAATTTGACAAGACATAGTTTGTGTTTTGATCAAACGTGAAATACATGTTATTTAAATATGACCATTTGCATAATGTTAAGGCAACACTAATAGCCACCATTGGATGTAACGCAACATCATACATTACTACATACGAAATCATTATACAAGCAATAATAAAAGATTCATGATTTTGATGCCACAATACCAAATTGTAAACAAATTCCTTCTGTGGAAAATGAATCACAAATAACTTCAAGAACCAACATAAACGTTTCCCCACCCAACTTACAAAAACGTTTACAGCCTACATAAACGTTTCCATATACACAACCAACATAGCAGTTCCAGCAAATGACCTACAAAAACGTTTCCCCACACATCATACATAAAGGTCTTTACACACAGAACTTACAAAAACGTTTATACACACACAAACTACAAAAACGTTTTCACACACGACTTACAAAACATTTTCACACACACACAACGTACGTCGCTATTTCATTACACATAAAATACATGGAAGTCTTACACGATAATTACACCATAATCGTGTCATAATCACGTCATGAACTATTTTTTCCAATTTCTTGACATAGGATAAGAAAAACCACGTCTGTAATAATATTTATAGTTAATGTGATCAACACATGTTGCTTAGTTTTCTTTCATGCTTCATAAGGTAACAACGCTTCTTCTAGCTAATTGTAATATGCTATGCTAATTATTTCCGTACTTCCGTATTGTATTCTGATATTCATCGTAGGACTTATGATTCTAATGGACTTACAATAAACCAACAATGAATAAAAAAGTTCCCATAGAGAACGGATATTTCCCTGTAAGTGATACAATGGTAGAAAATTTAGTAGACACTATCCAGTCGTAGTAAACTCCGTAGACTTTATTTCAAAGATAGTAAACCGTAGACTTTATTTCAGTGATAGAAAATTCCGTAGATTTTATCCAGTGTAGTAAACTCCGTGGACTTTATCCAGTGTAGTAAACTCTGTAGACTTTATTTCAGTGGTAGTAAACTCCGTAGACTTTATACAGGGGTAGTGAATTCCGTAGACATTTTGTGTTTCTTGACTGATATTCGATCGTTGCAGGAGGGACTTCGCCAGAATACCCAATGAATCAAAGATGTTATTGTTTGTGTGCAATTACGTACAGTAACCTATTTTCAATTCATAGCTGATGCAAATTGATGCTAAAACATTGATCGATGTAAATGATATCTTTGTGTACTAATGCTACAAACATGATCAAACCGACAAGTTGTTGTATATGTACGAGTATCTACAGCGAGCGGCAAAATATCACACATTCGTAAATCTAATAAAAGAGAAACAGCGTATTGAAAGATAAATGTTTGTTTTAATTCTAAATTTACGTATCAAATATTTTGATCAGTTTCATCTATTTTAGTTTTATAAAAAGGTTTTAGTGCTTTCTTTTTTATTAAATCTTCTTATCTGTTGGATTATTTTGCTGCACCCTGTTGTCTTCCTGTGCGTGATTGCACGTGATGTGTTGTTGCCAAAATCTTGACCAGCGACTATGTTTGAACACTTCTCTTTTGACAATTATTAATCACGTAGTACAGTATCAATATCAAACATTGGTTAATACTATACTAAAGAATGAATACAAACACTTGTTCAGAGATGCATTGTTCAAGAAAATTGCTTACCCAAGCAAATAAAAAAATCAAGATCGGGAAGGGAGATTCTATAATAAATGGATTATATGATATTCAAATGGAGGATGGGGAATTCAAAATGAGGAATGAGAGATTCAAAATGGAAGATATGATATTGAAAATGGAGGATGGAAGATTCAAGACGGTGGATGAGACATTCAAGATGGCACCCCAGATCAACAAGTCGGACATTTGCCCGCGTGCTAAGTAGTAGTGCCGCAGGTAACAATACATGGCTTTACCTGCACACTTCTACTTGATATGCTGGGTCAAATTACCCTTCTCACCTGGACACACGGATTTATTGTCTGCTAAAGAGGATTTATTGCCCGCTAATAAGGATTTATCGTCAGCTAATAAGGATTTATCGTCTGGTACAGTGGTTCCCAATCTGTGGTACGCGTACCACTAGTGGTACGCGAGGGCCTTCCAGGTGGTACGCGAACACTTACGGGGTCATGAACAATTTTTATTTTGTTATATTTTACTTCACAAAATGTTTACTGCCTAACATAGGGTGATCTGGGAAAGATTTGTAGTTAGCAAATCTTAGTTGATTTGCGTGTTCTACTTAATAGAGTGATATCTGATCGAATTTAGTTTCTCTGGAACCAGGTGGTACGCAGCGACTGTACGGGACGTCCAAGTGGTACTTGATCACAAAAAGTTTGGGAACCACAGGTCTAGTAAAACGGATTTGTTGAGTGGTAACACGAGTTTATTGCCTCGTGGCACGGATTCACTGCCTGGTTAAACGGATTTATCGCTTGGTGAGGTGATTTGCTTTATGAAAAAACGGATTTATCGCTCAGTAACGACGATTTATTGACTTGAGAGACTAAGTTAGTTCTCGGTAAGAGGGATTTACTAACTACATGTAGTAAGGCGGATTTCTTGCATCACAAGGCAGATTTGTCGCCTGGAAAAACAGAGCTGTGGCTTGGTAAGACGAATTTACAGCCTTGGTAAGACGGATTTACAGCCTTGGTAAGACGGATTTACACCCTTGGTAAGACGGATTTACAGCCTTGGTAAGACGGATTTACAGCCTTGGTAAGACGGATTTACAGCCTTGGTAAGACGGATTTACAGCCTTGTAAGACAGTGCTGTGGTGCAGGGGAAATTGTGTCGTTTTACACTACGTTATACGGAAATCTCTGATCTAATATGTTTCATTATGCACTTCCAATCATTTATGCTGCAAAATAATGAATATGGTTTTTATAAAATTTTTGAAAGAAACGTAAGGTAAGGTTTTACCATCCCTTATCGTTTTTAAATAATACAGTATTCAAAAATGCACGTGATTCCATAAAATTGTCTACAAGCAAATATTTGTACGTAGATCACGAAAAACACATCAATTTTTGCACAACTGTCCCTGAATTTTTGCTAGCGAATCCCAAACTTTTGTTGGTAAAAAGCAATGTTGCATAACCTGGAAATTGTGGCATCTTAAACTGTGTTATACGGAAATCTCTATATAATGAATATTAATAAAACATAAAACACGAACAAATAGTGCAAATTAACGAATGATTTACAAAAAATGGAATGCATCATCCTACACAGGCTCCTATGACCTATGGATACTATACCAGATAAAATTTGTAGCATTTGAGTAACTTTTTCTCGTTTCCAATCGCTAATTGAGTGTTATACAAAGTTTCATAGAATTCTAAAACATTGGCCAAAAAATTAAAAAATTTAGTAAAGGGATACCCTTTGCATTTAAAAAAATCAGCAATTTGAAATCAATTATTACAGGTCATAGTAGGTCAGCAGCACAGCATGCTTTGAATCGAATAGATTAAAATAAGGCAATAGGAACGAGCCGTTTGGCCCATTCTTGGGTCGATACCCAAGTCCCATGCCGTCTAAAGTAAATTCATCAATCAAGCACGTACACCTTAAACACGTTAGTCAATTCAGTCATGTACACGCATTTCATTCACGCACAGGCATTTCAGTCACGAACATTTATTTCAATCATACACTGGCCCTGGGAGTTAGGGACATAGAATCAGTACGTTATAATACTGGAGGGTTCGTAATCCAATATTTGTCGAGACGATTTTTGAATGTATTCACAGAGTCAGCAGAAACTATGTTTTCGGGCAGCTGGTTCCAAGTTGCGGCAATTTTAACTGGAAAGAAGTTAAATGCTTGGGATGTCTTGAAGTTTCTCAGTATAAGTTTTGGCTGTTATTTCTGGTTCCTACGTTACCGTTTCTTTCGAAAAGCCCTTCCAGGATAACATTATTAAGGCCGTCGAGATACATAAAGGTCTCAATAAGGTGTCCTCGCAGGAGAGCAGTAATATTATGTTCTTTGACTTGTATTCAAAGTTTCGTGCAATGAAACCAAGAATCGTGCTCGCATTTTTGGCGCTTTTTACCACTTGTTTCTCATGTTTGAAATTTTCAGTGACAATGACACCTAGATCTCTTTGTTGATGGACTATTTCAATGTGTATGTCATACATCGTGTATTGGAAATGCCGGATATTTTACACCAACGTGTATTACTGAACATTCATCAATGTTGATGCTCATTTGCTAGGTTTCATTCCATTGTAGAAGACGGTTGAGGTCTGATTGGATAGTTACTCTGCCCCTTTCGGTGAATGCTTTGTGACAGAGTTTCGTGTCATCGACGAATTTGTTGATTTTACTGATGATTCATCAAGATCGTTGAGTAGAAGATGAAGAGGAGCGGGCCGAAAACACTCTCTTGAGGGACTCCTGATGTTACAAGCATTGAATCACTTGCTTGATCGTAAATCACCGCTCGTTGAGTGCAACCAGTGAGCCAGTTTCGTATCCCTCAAGAGTAGTTGCCTCGTATTCCATGCGCTTCCACTTTGGCCATGAGTCTTTCGTGGGGAACCTTGTCGAAGGCTTTTTGAAAGTTTAGGTATTCAAGGTCTACGGCTTTTGTACGGTCGTATATGTGGTTAACTTCTCCAAAGAAGTCAAGGAGGTTTGTGAGGTAGCTACGTTTTTCCCTGAATCAGTGCTGGGTATCAGTAATAAGATTTTGGTCAGTAAGGTGCTTTGTTATCCGGACTTTAAGTAGTCTTCCTATTGTTTTGCTGATGACAGATGGTAGACTGATTGGACGATAGTTATTAGGTATTTGTTTGTTCCCTTTTTTGAAAATAGCAGTGACATTTTCCCGCTTCCAATCTTTCGGAACTATACTAGTTTCAAGTGATCGATTGAAGATGTTTGTTAGGGGTTCGCTTATTACTTCGGCTGTTTCTTGGAGTATCCGGGGACCAAGGCCGTCAGGTCCGGTTGACTTATATGGGTTTAAAATGCTGAGCTGTTTCTCTACCTCTTCTACTGTAAATACGTCATCTGACAGGATTTCCTGAGGATTTAAAGCATGAGGGTGCGGGATTTCAGCTAAGTCTTCGTGAATGAACACACAACTAAGGTATGTATTAAGAATTTTGACTTTGTTTTTGTTGTTCGTTTGGGCTGAGCTCTCAGAATCGATCAGTGGTCCAATAATGTCTTTTTTGAGTCGTCTGTCGTTTACGTATTCGTAGAAGCTTTTTGAGTTAGTTTTAGCTTGTGTTGCAACTGTAATTTCTTTATTTTGTTTTGTAGAATTTATCGTTCGCTTAACAGCCTTGCAGGCATGGATATGTTCTTGACGATCGGGTTCTGTTTGGTATCGTTTGAGTCTTCTGTACGACTGTTGTCTTGCATTGATGAGGCGTTTAATCTCTTGTGAGAACCAATGAGGGTTATTGGTTGGCCTGATTCGCTTTCTTGGAATATGGTGTTCTGAAACTGTTGCAATCTTTTCTTTGAGTATCTTGTAGCATTCCTCGGCGTTTTTGTTGCTCATGAGTACTTCGTAGTTATGGCTGCTAAGCTCTTCTTTCATAAGTTCCAAGTTTGCCGTTTGTAAATGAGGACTTGTTTATGTTGAGTCCTTGTGTTACGGTCTTGTACTTCAAGCGAGAAGTCTATCATTTGGTGGTCACCGATCTTGTCTGTAACTTCTAAGCCGTTTATACTGAGGTCAGTGGTCGTCATGACGAGGTCAGGAATGTTGTTTCCTCTAGTTGGTTCGTTGACATGCTTCTGCAGGGAATTTGTATTCATCAGATCAATAAGTTTTGAGCCGGGTGCTTGGCTTTGACGAGTAATCCAGTTTATGTGGGGAAAATAGAAGTCTCCCATGATTAGAGTTTCGTGAGGAGAACTGAGAATATTATCAAGGAAATCATAGAATTCATTTTCAATTGCTGTACAGGTTGGGTCCTATTCATAAGCACAATTTTGATAGTTTGTCCTGAATGCGGCTAAACCGTGGGATGTGGAATTTCCGATTTTTCTGTTGCTCGCATAGTTTTTATTTGTGGTTGCAGCTTTTCTTTGATGTAGATAAGGAAACCACCACTTGTATTGCTGTGTGACGATTTGTTGTCATTATGCAAAACGTATCCTTTCAATGAGACTTCCGTTAAGAGATGTCTTTCATTGAGATCTAACCAGCTATGATGTGACATGTGACAACGTTGACGCAATGGCTTGAAGTTCCGGCATTTGTGGTAGGAGGCTTTGTATGTTGTCAACCTGTATCTTCAGTAGTCCTAGACTATAATCGTGGTGTGATAATACGGTTTTAGTAGGGGTATCCCAATTGACGTGGTCAGGCCGCCGAAAGTTTTGTGGCTTTGCAAGTGTTTCTTGCAGCGCCAGAGATGTCTGCTGCTGAGTTGAGGTTAAGTGATGCCGTTGTGTTGGGGAGCTGTTCGTTTTTTGTCTTGTTTGTGTCGGGTTCGTTCCCTTTCCCTGTTGGAGTGTAGGGTACGGTGCGTTGTGTGTTAAATTCTATCCACCTACTACCAAGGGTGTGAAACCTGATCGACGACACGATGTTAACATCAGTTTCCGCTCGTCCGATGCTGGACAAAGGGCTCTTTCAATTTCAGGTGCATTGCTTCGGAATAAACTGCTCACGCATATGAAGAAAAACCAATCAATTAAAAATTTAAAAAAAACGTGACACAACATTTTTGCATATCAAAGTAGCAAACAAATACAGAAATCTTAGCTCCTATGCATGATTAAACAAAATTAACTTAGTAAC
>VCRD01004853.1:26579-40442 GCA_006783055.1 Trinorchestia longiramus
GCGATGAAAAAAAGGCATGGTACACATGCATGCTCAGCTGGTAACAGTCTGTTATAGGTCTATTTTGTGTTTAATTGGTTTTAGACTCTTCAGAGCTTTGTAGGCTGATATTATAATGTTGATTACATATGTGTGGTAGTTTTATTTTAGGATTTTGTAAGTAGTATACTGTATTCTTTGGAGCAGCGCAGTTGAGTCCTTGGGGTCCCAACTGCCCACCCTGTTACGGCCAAGCGCCTTACCCACGTTGGAACCCCATATCAGGTAACAACGCAGCGCGCTCGGCCGTATAATCTACGTCCTACCTCCCTCCTGAGGAGAGGAGGCAGGGTCCAGTGATTGCATTTGTGCTGTATATTTGTTTCTTTGTGAGAATTTATTTGTATAACGGTGCAGGTTCCGGGGCTATTGCGAGTAATTTTGAGCTTCTAAATTGGTTATGCTGGTTGTTTGTTCGGTCTGGAGGTAATGTAAGGGCAGTGTATAGCTGTGGTTCTAGTTGTTCTACATTTGACCAAATCTGTTTTGCTTGTTTGTGTTGTACAATATTGATAAGTGTTATTTTGCATCGTCTATGTAGTGATTCTGATGTTATAAAATCTGACCATAGGGATCCCATAATGAATCTTAAGGCTTTATTTTGAATTCGTTGCAGTTTGAGGAGGGCAGATTTTGACAGGGTGTGCAATGGAATAATCGGATAGAGGAGGGCTGATCGTACTATTGCCATATATAATTTGATTTTGTTTTTTTCTGACAGGTTAAAAAATCGATATAGTTTTTGTAGATTATTTCTTGCTATATGCTCTCTGGCTTTCACGTGGCCATGATATCCTGTTGTTTTAATATTCAGACCTAGTACTTTGCCCATGCCCGTGTTAGGATAATAAGTATCATCCACTACTATTTCCCCTTTGTTGTGCCTGCTTATCGGTACTATTATAAATTTTCTTGTATTTGTTCTGATTTTCCATTTATTTTCAAATTCATTTATTTGTTGAATGGCTAAGCTAGTATTGTGGGCCAGGTAATGATGATTCTTTGGAACTGAAATAATTTGGGTAATGTCATCTGCAAACCATATGTAGTCGGTATTTGGTAGGGGATGAGGGAGGTCATGGGTGTAATATGCAAATAATGTTGGGATAAACATGAACCCTGAGGGACTCCTGTATATAATTCGAATTGTGGACCAATAAAGTTGCTTATTCTGATTTTTGCTGTTCTGTCTGTTAAGAAATCACAGTGTTCTGGTAAATATTGGTGGCAAATTTAGCTGAAGTAGTTTGTATTTAAGTCCTATTGTCCATACCTTTTGAAATGTAATGTCCTCATTACTAGATCAACTTTATGTTTGTTTGATAAATGTATAGCTATTGTTTCATGTTAAGTAGCTAAAGCTGTATGAGTTCCCCGACTGCGTCGGAATCCGTGCTGTTTTGGATGAAGTTTTTCTTGAATTATTAGTTGCTCGTATAATCTGTTATTGAGAATTTTGTCAAATAATTTACCTTGTACATCGAGGAGAGATATAGGTCTGTAGTTTTGTACCTGGTGCTGTGAGGTATTTGGCTTTGGTAAGATCATGATGGCTAGTTTTAGTTTATCTGGAAAATAACCGGCTGAAATTGATTGATTGAATATGTAAATTAAGGATTGCTTCATATTGTCCTGTAGGTGTTTCAATTGAAGCGTTGTTATTCCCGTTGGTCCCGGTGCTCTCTGTTTGAAACTTCTAAGTGTTCTATTAAATTCTTCGATTGTGATTAACGGGAAATTGATGCTATCAAATCTATTAGGGTCCCCTGTGTCATATGGTATTGTTGCCCTGTAGTTTTCTGCAATGTATGTTTCTATTGATTCTATGTGGTCGTCATCGAAGTTTTCATTGTCTTCATCTGTGTAGATTTGCTGCCAGTGACGTCTGAAGTGTGGCTCTTTTTCTGCTGGGGTGTCTAGTTGTTTATTTTCATGTTTGATGTATGGTGTTGATTGCTTTTTGTTGTTTCCACTAATTCTTTTTATGGTTGAGAAAAATTTTTTGGGATCCGCTTCCAGTTCTAGATTTCGGACAATTGTATTCCAGGTTTGACTGTGTGNGGCTTTATTTTGAATTCGTTGCAGTTTGAGGAGGGCAGATTTTGACAGGGTGTGCAATGGAATAATCGGATAGAGGAGGGCTGATTGTACTATTGCCATATATAATTTGATTTTGTTTTTTCCGACAGGTTAAAAAATCGATATAGTTTTTGTAGATTATTTCTTGTTATATGCTCTCTGGCTTTCACGGGGCTATGATATCCTGTTGTTTTAATATTCAGACCTAGTACTTTGCCCATGCCCGTGTAAGGATAATAAGTATCATCCACTACTATTTCCCCTTTGTTGTGCCTGCTTATCGGTACTATTGTGAATTTTCTTGTATTTGTTCTGATTTTCCATTTATTTTAAAATTCATTTATTTGTTGAATGGCTAAGGTAGTATTAAGGGCCAGGGAATGATGATTCTTTGGAACTGAAATAATTTGTGTAATGTCATCTGCAAAACATATGTAGTCGGTAATTGGTAGGGGATGAGGGAGGTCATGGGTGTAATATGCAAATAATGTTGGGGATAAACATGAACCCTGAGGGACTCCTGTATGTAATTCGAATTGTGGACCAATAAAGTTGCTTATTCTGATTTTTGCTGTTCTGTCTGTTAAGAAATCACACAGTGTTCTGGTAAATATTGGTGGCAAATTTAGCTGAAGTAGTTTGTATTTAAGTCCTATTGTCCATGCCTTTTGAAATGTAATGTCCTCATTACTATATCAACTTTATGTTTGTTTGATAAATGTATAGCTATTGTTTCATGTAGAGTAGCTAAAGCTGTATGAGTTCCCCGACTGCGTCGGAATCCGTGCTGTTTTGGATGAAGTTTTTCTTGAACTATTAGTTGCTCGTATAATCTGTTATTGAGAATTTTTGTCAAGTAATTTACCTTGTACATCGAGGAGAGATATAGGTCTGTAGTTTTGTACCTGGTGCTGTGAGGTATTTGGCTTTGGTAAGAAGATCATGATGGCTAGTTTTAATTTATCAGGAAAATAACCGGCTGAAATTGATTGATTGAATATGTAAATTAAGTATTGCTTCATATTGTCCGGTAGGTGTTTCAATTGAAGCGTTGTTATTCCCGTTGGTCCCGGTGCTCTCTGTTTGAAACTTCTAAGTGTTTTATTAAATTCTTCGATTGTGATTAACGGGAAATTGATGCTATCAAATCTATTAAGGTCCCCTGTGTCATATGGTATTGTTGCCCTGTAGTTTTCTGCAATGTATGTTTCTATTAATTCTATGTGGTCGTCATCGAAGTTTTCATTGTCTTCATCTGTGTAGATTTGCTGCCAGTGACGTCTGAAGTGTGGCTCTTTTTCTGCTGGGGTGTCTAGTTGTTTATTTTCATGTTTGATGCATGGTGTTGATTGCTTATTGTTGTTTCCACTCATTCTTTTTATGGTTAAGAAAAATTTTTTGGGATCCGCTTCCAGTTCTAGAATTCGGACAATTGTATTCCAGGTTTGACTGTGTGCAATTTTGTACATATGGTTTAATTCTTTACGTATGCTTTGGATTTTTTTGCTTAGTTCTGGACTGGGTCCACAGATGGAGGCATATTTTATTGTGTTATTTAGTTGAATTTGCTTGGTTCTGATTTCATGTGTTTGTCGCACTCCTGGAATTGTTCTAAATTTTATTGTTGGAACTGCTATTTCTGTGGCCTCATGTATTCTTTTTGTCCATGCTTCCAGATATTCGTCATTTTCTTCTAAATCGGGATTTGGGTTTGTTGGTAATTGCATGTTAGCTAAGTGATTTTTTTATTTTCTCCAGTCAGCAAAATGAAATGATTTCCTGGGTCTGATCGGAATTTGTATAGGGTTTGGTGATATTACAGCTATAATTGGAATGTGATCTGATGGAGTGCCTGGGCCTGGTTGAAGTACTAAGTTAAGGTGAGCTTTATTATTAACAAAAACTAGGTTTCGATTTGTAGCAGCGTTCCTTGATATGTAGATGGGAAAGTTGGGCCCTATGCATGAACATTTGCCCTGTGCAATCAGTCTGTTTAGGCCTATTCCTCTGGGATTTGAGTAGTTGTTTCCGAGTGCGGGATATTTAGCATTGAGATCCCCTAGCAAATAAACTGGATGATTTTTCCTTAGTAATCGGTTGAAATCTATGTAATTTATGTAATTGGTTCTTGCTGGTATATATGTCGTAGCTATTGTAATTTGGCAATGAATTGATTCAACTGTAATGGAAGGTGGTGGTGGTCGGTGCCACCAGGAAAGAGCTGAAGAAAAGAGTTTGGTACAGATTGTACCAGAGAAAGGAAGTGAAAAGGAAAAATACAGCAGGAGGCGAAAAAGGTGCATTGTGCAGAATTGGGTGGCCATTGAAATATTTTTGGAGACTGATTAGCGGTGGGGTATATATTTACATTTATACATAAACCCATCAGGGCTTTGTATTTACAAATATGTACAGTATATATAGTGGTTTTCTGTACATATTTTGCAAATATTTACATTTTCATGCGGACGCATGTATGTGCATCTTGCCTGTACACGTATATACAGATTTTTGTTTTGTTTCTTTTTATTTGTTTTTTTCTATATTTTTTTATTTTCATTTATTTTTATTTTATTTTTTATTTTTTTTTATTTTTTTACATGCATATATACACACATATATATACGTACATTTTTTCTTCTACATATATATACACAAAAATGCACATATATACATATACTTTTTTTTATGCACAAATGTCATAATTATTACATATGTACAAATTTGTGACCGGGGTTAGTTTGGCTAGGTTTTCACGTTATGGAGTAAATACGGGATAGGGGGTTGCAAGGTTAAGGAATTTGTACGGGCAGGGATGAGGTTAGGAATATTGGTTTAGGACATAATTTAGGTTGGTGGTTAGGGTGTCCTGACTGTTTTGATGTTATAAATGAGAGATCTACGTAGTGGGAGTCATTTTCCTAAGTCTCAGGTGTTGCCAGTCAGGAGTAGATATCCCTGACCCGAAAGGGGCCAGACCGTATGGGCAAACCCTATTAAGGTAGAGGGGAGTGTCTACAAGTAGGGCAGGGATCCCTGACTGGACAAGACTGCACCTGTGAGGTAGCTAACCCAAAATTTTAGGACTAGGTTGTTAGGGAAATAACTTTTTCTCTACTTGATCTCTTTTAGTTCTTTTGAGTTCTTTTTCTTTTTGCACACCTAGAACACTGACTAAACCACACTAGGGAACACGTAAACTAAGCACTTTTTTACACACTTAGAACACTGACTAAACCACATTAGGGAACACGTAACCTAAGCACTTTCGACATACCTCAATTTGGGAAGCTGATCTTGCGCTTCCTTAATCCTAGAGAACCACCAGATAAACCCAAAGTTTTTCAAACTATTCAGAAACATCTAAAATTGCCACTGACTGGACTTCGTGAGGTAGGTTCTGGCTATAATGCTTTCACGAAGTTCGAATCTGATGTTGAAAAACTTTTAACTCAGAAAGCCATGAATATACTAGCTTCCATTGGGCTGGATGCCCGACTGCCACCTAAAATTAGAGCTCAAAGATCTGTAGTTTGCAGGCAGATAGATAGTTGGATTGGTGGGAAGTCTGTGGATGAGCTTAAGCAGGAAATTACGAATCGCAACCCACATCTTGAGGTGCGTGAAATTATCAAGTTTGGTCAATATACACATGTCTTTAAAATAGAATTTGCAACCATTAATATGGCAAGTCATGCTCTCCAAAACGGAATACTTTGCGAACATGTAAAAATAGCACCATCCCAAATTCAACAGGAAAAGTTTATCGATATTTTGATATGCTTTAATTGCTATAAAATGGAACAACATGCAACAAAAGACTGTCCAACTCCGAACCTACCCGTATGCTCCGAATGTACGGGAAATCACACTTATAAAAATTGTACGTCCTCAATTAAAAAATGCCTGAACTGCCAAGGAGATCATCGAACAATGGCAATGAGCTGTCCAACAAGGAAGACAATAATCAAAAACAAAACTAAGCTACTGGAAGAAAAAGCAAAAAAAAAAACAGGAACAGACATACGCTAAAGCACTTGAAAAGACAATCAGACAAGAAGAAAAGCAAACAGAACGGGCGAAAAATACAGCAGAAATCATGTCAGAGAGCGACCTAGCTGCCTTGATTATTATCTTAGATGCACATGTCGCAAATATAATTACCCCAGGCTCGTATAACTCCCATATTAATAAAACATTAAAAAGAAATAACATATAATCTATTGAACTGGAAACTAACCCTGACTCTAAAGAACTCTTTAATAATGATCTGCTGGTACATACGATAAACGTAATACGCAAACTGAAAATGAGGTCGGAATCTGACACAAGTTCGGAATCACAAGATTTGCATGTACAGGATGAAGATGTGGAGGAGATGGAGGAAGAAGTGATGGAGGCGAGTGGAGGACGAGAAGAGGTACAAGAATTAGCAGTGAAGCCTAAAGTTAGTACAAAAACTCCGGAACTGAAGCCAAAGCACAAAGGATTACCACAACGACCGCCAAAACCAGTTGAACAGGTAGCTATTCGACCGGCATCTAGATATGATATTACAATTTATGCTATTGATGGTAATAAACGTGATTTATCAAAAGAAGAATTGTCACTAATGGTACTTCATCAACAGGCAAAATTCCATTTAGGGCCAAAATGTACTCAATCACCGGATGTCGTAAAATACTTGTTTGAAAACTGTAAAATAAAAGAATTTAAAGAAACAATTGTATGGGTTGGAGAGCAGGAGTTCAAGAAGATTAAATCCGGCACCCAAAGAACGCCTGAAAGGACGGGAGATGGAAAGAAAATATGCAGAGAGAGACGACTTTCAAAATAATACAGCACAATGTATTGAGCTGGAAAATACATAAGACAGACGAATAGAATAGAACAGAACAGAACAGAATAGCATAGAATAGAATAGAACAGAATAGCATAGAATAGAATAGAATAGAACAGAACAGAATAGCATAAAATAGAATAGAATAGAACAGAACCGAATAGCATAGAATAGAATAGAATAGAATGCCGGGTTAGATTAGGTCAGGTTACACCACGTTAGGTTAGTTTACATCACGTTCGGTTAATTCACATTACGTCACGTTACGTTAGGTTAGGTGAATTAAAATCACGTTAGGTTAGGTTGCACCACGTTAGGTCACCTCACGTTGGGTTCCATGGCGTTACGTTAGGCTAGGTGAATTAACATCACGTTAAGTTGCATCACGTTAGGTTTGGTTGGTTTACATCAAGTTAGGTCAGCACAAGACTTAGCGCCTTCAGCACTAACTAGCGCTGAAGTTCTGTCATCGCAGATTTGCAGTTTACAAATTGACTCGAGGCTCGGAACGCCTTCGTGCAACTCTTTCAAGATTGTTGTTGTCGCGTCGAACACGCCAAACGGCGTGTTCGATGCCTGAAGTGTGATTTCTAACGAGATGATGCTCACACGTTAGCTCTAGTACAAACTAAGTGCCTGAGACAGACAGAGGGTGCAATTCAATGACTCGCGTTCGTGAGCGCGTAGCTTTCGATTTTAGCGACTTGCAGCACTGGTCCGAGAGCCCCGGCGCACAGGGTCACTGGGGATGGCCGTGCGCTTGCGTGGGAGCCAGCCCTGCCTGATCAGTGCTGCCAGCGCTGGTATCGGACGCGCGTGCGCTCCGCAGCGTCTCCTCGCGGAGCGAATTTCCCGGCCGTTGTACCATGTGCTCCTGGGTTGGACGCCCGTAATCAGCGCAGCTATCCACTTTCATTGGCGATGAGACGATGAAATCTGATCTCTGTGTTCGTTTTGCGCTCGCCAAATTGTTGGTTGTGAGCCAGCGGAGGGATACATTTCCTGCAGTCGAGATCGCTGTCAGTATCGGAAGCAATGAGCTTCGCGTCTGTGTTTAGCAAGCTTCCACGGCTGCTGTCGCGTTTGAAGTGTCACTATTTTTTAGGTCGGAGGAGTTCAGCTTAGCGGGTCAGGGAGACCGATGGAAAAACTGTGAAATGATATCCTGTATGTAGGGTTTCGTGTTCTGGACCTGCGATGTGAACGAAGAGGGCCCAATAATTCTCTCGTCATTGAAATGCATCGTTGCTATCTCCAAGTATAAGCCACACGTTTGCCTCTCCTTTTTTGCTGTTAGATGCATCCTGGGCAATTTTTCGACACTTTAGCTTACCTTTGCTGTGTCCAGGAATTGTTTGTTTGTTCGTGTTAGCTTTCAGCAGTATCGATGGGCATTTGGCGGCAGCTAGTTTTCTCGTAAGATGATACAGTTAGGCGGCAGTTGGCATCCAATGCATGCGTGCGTGCATGTAGTTTTCCATTCTCCATCCTGCTCGTCCTCCATAGCACCTTCATCAATGTCTGATGCACAAGAAACCCAATCTAACAGATCTTCCTCTCGTTCTTTTTCCACGTCATGAAGCATTTTAGCGTATCCCTCCATCTTTAGCTTTCCCGGTGGCACACTTGCCTTGGACCACCAAGAAAACAATCGTAAAAATAGAGTTTTGCGGCTGTCTTTAGTGTTATTTATAATTTCCAGCTTTATTCACTTTCCACGCAACTCTTAACCGTAAAATATACTTAATTCAAGTAGCGTTAGCGACAACTGGATACGTCCTTCTCGCACCACGTCAGCCGGTCGAAAAAACAGGACATATTTTGATCTCGGTAAAGACTAAAGAAGGGAGGGGCTTGAGTTGAATACGCTGCAGACCTTAACTTATGTAAGCCACCGAACATAATCATTCTCGTTTCTGCAAATTTGACTACAATGAGAATACATTGATTTTTTTACTGACGGATTAGATGGGTGTAAATTGCTACAAAATTAAATGTACCCTCAGATAAAGATAAACAACTACACATTTTATGGCTCCTTCTTAATAGAAGTTTCGTAAAGATCGTGCTCATCATTCGATAGTAGAGCACTTTAATAGAAAAGGGGAAAACAAAACAAACAAACCAACAACTTTATTTCCAATCAAGTACACAGTACATAGACATTAGTACATTGGTTTTTCAAATTCTTAAGGTTTACATTCTAAGAGTAAGGGTGATGGTGAGCTCCATGCGACGATCCTGAGATGTTTGATGGGCGTGTTGAGTGCTTACCCAGTAAGCCCCACCGATATGTGCAAGCTCACGGCGCAAAAAAACAACGAGTGTTCATGTCCAGTGACCGGGTCTTAGGCGTGTCCCGAAGGATAAATGATGAGGTCGTTGGAAGTTGAGTTTATTGAAGCCGTAATCTGAGAACAAATCACAAATTAAGTTTAAAGGGCTAATTATTCAACTTAAAATTAAAATACTACTTGAGATAATACTTGCACTACACTCACTATATGTCCGGGACTTGAGCGTGTCCCGTAGGATAAATGATGAGGTCGTTGGTAGTTGGGTTTATTGAAAGCCGTGATCTGAAAACAAATCAAAAATTAAGTTTACAGAACTAATTATTTAACTTAAAATTAAAATACTACTTGAGATAATACTGGCATCCGAGATGGCACGCATGATTGTCTTTTCAATATGCCTACACTAGAATACAGTTCAAACACAAACTGGCCATTTAGGCTGACTGAATACACTGACAGATGCACTGAACTAGAGTAATGGCGTTAATCTCACAGTTGCAGCTCAAATAACAAGTTGCTGCCACTTGTACACACAAATATAATTTCCTTTTGAAACAGTACTAACATGAAGATAATTCCTTTAGAAAGGAAAGCATATAATTGAAGGTTCAGGTATAAATGACTTGGGGTTTACTAACCTCAGTGTTAAAGAAAATATATCTTATACATCACATTTAAATGCCTGAGTGTCTCTACACAAAAGGGAATTGCCTTGCAAACTTCTTACTCAAAAATACAATGCACTATTATGATTAACATCAATGCACGAGTAACGCTTTGAAACACAAATAGCAGCTGCAATTCAGCATCACAGACAGACAAAAAAAGGCTAATTGTATTTAGCAACAGACACTGTTCCACAGAAAAATCATACACTTAAGCACACTCAATAAAGAACACAAAATTGTCTACGGAACTTTTCTTCCTAATGTTGGGTGGTGTGAAAATCTTTTACACCTACATTGAACACAATATAATGCTGCTGTAGACCAGAAAACACTTTTCTACATTCTACAGTGAATGTTACATTTCCTGTGAATAGGTACCAGTTAAATTAATGAATTGACTATGCATGTAGAATGCTTTTTGGTATCTTATTGTATGACCAGGACTCTATTGAGCAGGAAAGAATGGACATTTAATTCATCACAAACACACTGATGAGATAACTTCCTGGCTCACTTGAAATACATATATACTGACACTTGTCTGTATCACACATAAATTCTACAGCTATGCTTTTACTAAAAAGCTGGTGATTGAGCAGGAAGGACTGAACACATTTAATTTATCACAGACATGGATGGGATAACTTCCTGGGTCACATGAAATACATATACTAATACTTGTCAGTATCACACATAGATTCTACAGCTATGCTTGTTCTAGAACGCTGGTGATTGAGCAGGAATGACTAAAACATTTAACTTATTACAAGCATGGATGAGCTCACTTCTTGGCTCACATGAAATACATATACTGATACTTGTCAGAATCACACAAATTCTACAGCTATGACTGGCGACTGAATATTATATTAAATGACTCTAGTACCTTGAGCATTCTTCAGTGTCCTATGGATTGGCGTCCTGTCTGCATAGGCTCTGACTGCAGTTTTGCAGTTATGATAATACACAATTAGAATAATGCTGATATCGACGGACTTATANTGTCTAGTTGTTTATTTTCATGTTTGATGTATGGTGTTGATTGCTTTTTGTTGTTTCCACTAATTCTTTTTATGGTTGAGAAAAAATTTTTGGGATCCGCTTCCAGTTCTAGATTTCGGACAATTGTATTCCAGGTTTGACTGTGTGCAATTTTGTACATATGGTTTAATTCTTTACGTATGCTTTGGATTTTTTTGCTTAGTTCTGGACTAGGTCCACAGATGGAGGCATATTTTATTGTGTTATTTAGTTGAATTTGCTTGGTTCTGATTTCATGTGTTTGTCGCTCTCCTGGAATTGTTCTAAATTTTATTGTTGGAACTGTTTTTTCTGTGGTCTCATGTATTCTTTTTGTCCATGCTTCCAGATATTCGTCAATTTCTTCTAAATCGGGATTTGGGTTTGTTGGTAATTGCATGTTAGCTAAGTGATTTTTGTATTTTCTCCAGTCAGCAAAATGAAATGATTTCCTGGGTCTGATCGGAATTTGTATATGGTTTGGTGATATTACAGCTATAATTGGAATGGGATCTGATGGAGTGCCTGGGCCTGGTTGAAGTACTATGTTAAGGTGAGCTTTATTAATAACAAGAACTAGGTCTGGATTTGTAGCAGCGTTCCTTGATATGTAGGTGGGAAAGTTGGGCCCTATGCATGAACATTTGCCCTGTGCAATTAGTCTGTTTAAGCCTATTCCTCTGGGATTTGAGTAGTTGTTTTCGAGTGCGGGATGTTTAGCATTGAGATCCCCTAGCAAATAAACTGGATGATTTTTCCTTGGTAATCGGTTGAAATCTATGTAATTTATGTAATTGGTTCTTGCTGCTATATATGTCGTAGCTATTGTAATTTGCCCATGAATTGGTTCAACTGTAATGGAAGGTGGTGGTGGTCGGTGCCACCAGGAAAGAGCTGAAGAAAAGAGTTTGGTACAGATTGTACCAGAGAAAGGAAGTGAAAAGGAAAAACACAGTAGGAGGCGAAAAAGGCGCATTGCGCAGAATTGGGTGGCCATTGAAATTTTTTTTGGAGACTGATTAGCGGTGGGTATATATTTACATATATACATAAGCCCATCAGGGCTTTGTATTTACAAATATGTTCAGTATATATAGTGGTTTTCTGTACATATTTTGCAAATATTTACATTTTCGTGTGGACGCATGTATGTGCATCTTGCCTGTACAAGTATGTACAGATTTTTTGTTTTGTTTCTTTTTACTTGTTTTTTTTCTATATTTTTTTATTTTCATTGTTTTTTACTTTTTTATTTTATTTTTTTACATGCATGTATACACACACATATATACGTACATTTTTTTTCTACATATATATACACAAAAATGCACATATATGCATATACTTTTTTTATGCACAAATGTACCTACATAGTTATTACATATGTACAAATTTGTGACCGGGGTTAGTTTGGCTAGGTTTTCAGGTTATGGAGTAAATACAGGATAGGGGGTTGCAAGGTTAAGGAATTTGTAAGGGCAGGGATGAGGTTAGGAATATTGGTTTAGGACATGATTTAGGTTGGTGGTTAGGGTGTCCTGACTGTTTTGATGTTATAAATGAGAGATCTAAATAGTGGGAGTAATTTTAATAGTTTTCTGTCATCTTTTGTGGATACTACGCTGTTGTCTTATTAAAGTCAATGTCATGCTGTCCGACACTCTACACAGGACCCGGGGTTTCAACTGCCCTCCCTTTTTTTAGGCCGAGCGCCGTCCTGCGCTGAAACCCCGTTGTCTCTCAACGCGGCTGCGCTCGGCCTTTTATCCTGTTTTGCTCGTGTCTATTATAGGTATCTTGGTTGCGGTGCAGCGGCCAGAGCATGTAGTTTGGAACTTTTGAATCTATGGTGCTGTTTGTTGATAAGTTCAGACGGGAGCGTAAGACTATTGTAATGCTGTATGTCTATGGTTAGTAAATTGGACCAAATTTTATTTGCGTGTTCGTGCAGAAGGATGTTAATGGGTGGGATGTTTGTGCTCTCATGAAGGGATTTGGCTGTTGCAAAATCTGTCCATCTTGTGTTGGTTATGTTGGGATAACTGGGTATATTAATGCAGACCTAACGTATGATATATAGAGTTTTTTCTTAGTAGATTGGGGAAGGTGGGAGAATCTAAATAGTTTATTGAGGTTACTATTTGCTATTGCACATCTGGATGTTATCTGATTGTTAAAACCAAAGGATGAAAATTGAAGTCCTAAAACTGTGCCTTTTTTGTGTATGGGAAGTATGTGTTGTCCATGAAGATATCTGCTGTATTAAATCTGTTGATGGGGATAATTTTGAACTTTTTGGTATTGGTTTCAATTTTCCATTTGCTTTCATATGCATTGATTTGTGTTATTGCATGCATGGTTTGTTGATTATTTTGATATCGTTATTTGAGTGATATCGTCTGCAAATATGATGTAATCGGTATTGGGTAATGGGGGTGGTAGATCGTGTGTATAGAAACTGTAAAGTGTTGGTGACAGGCATGCACCCTGTGGTACGCTTGTATGCAGTGTAAACGGGGGTCCTGTATATGAATCTATCCGTATTGATGCTGTTCTCCCCGAACGCGGTGGTGGTGGTGGTCGGTGCCACCAGGAAAGAGCTGAAGAAAAGAGTTTGGTACAGATTGTACCAGAGAAAGGAAGTGAAAAGGAAAAGGACAGTAGGAGGCGAAAAAGGCGCATTGCGCAGAAATGGGTGGCCATTGAAAATATTTTGGAGACTGATTAGCGGTGGGGTATATATTTACATATATACATGAACCCATCCGGGCTTTGTATTTATAAATATGTACAGTATATATAGTGGTTTTCTGTACATATTTTGCAAATATTTACATTTTCGTGCAGACGCGTGTATGTGCACCTTGCCTGTACACGTATGTACAGTTTATTTATTTTTTTTATTTTTTTTTGTTATTAT
>VCRD01004854.1:0-36972 GCA_006783055.1 Trinorchestia longiramus
CAAGATTTTTTCTGGAGATCTCAAGATTTTTTAAGTTCGGGTCAAGTTCGGTGTTGAGATCGGTGTCGAGATTTTCCCGCCGGTCAGTTCGAAGTTCAAACAAACTCAGAGTTCACTCAGTAAAAGTCTGACAGTGACCGCGTGACTAAGCGTTTCTCGCTTCCTTTCGCTGAGCGAATACTTTGCAATTAACATTTTCTTCATTAACTAAAATTGTGCGTTAAAAGTGAGGTAATGAGTCTTATGTATTAATTTGTGAATTCAGATATTTTTTCACGTATTGTCTTAGGCAAAGGAGGCGGAACGCAGAAGTTCTTAAAGATTAATTACTTGTGTGCTTTAAAATAAAGAGATATTATATATGTGTGGCAGGCCTAGTCCTTATTGTTATAGCTTGGTGACTTAGTAACCAGTGTTTTTATACTTTCTAGAGTTGCAAATGCAAATTCGAAGTGTTACGATTGAGACATTCTTGAGATTTAAAATTTCTTTGGTGTCCTGGAATTGATATGCTATCGTTTGCGTGTTTAACGCTCATGGTTGCTTTATTCCAAAGTAACTATTATTATTTATCTGCATTGTCCTAATTTATTGTCGTTACAGAGGCTAACTCTGTAACATGCTGTTAAGCAGTGAGTATTCTTCTAACTTAAATATTTATTTTACGTTTTAATACGCAAAGCTCCATAGGGATGGCAACTAAGTTCATTTTATTGGTTAATGTTATTTACATGATGATATCATTATTTTAAAATTATTATTTCTGCTTCCGAATTGCGATTATTTTCCCCATAATGAGTGACCAAACCGAATCGTCTTCTAAGAAACTGAAGATGTATACACAGTCATTTAGAAATGACTGACTTAATGTGCCCGAATTGAAAACTTGGCTGAAACGGGATAGTAATGATTCCAACTGTGGTTATTGTAGGTGCTGCAATAGTTAATTGAAAACTTACAACAAATCTATGCTCATCAAACACAGCAATACAGAGAAACATAAGAGAAATATAACTGTTGTAATTACAAGCGTTGATATCGCTCACTTTATGGGAGGAGAACCGTCCAAGGGATCCGAAGAAATTGCAAAAAGCGAACTTATTCTTGCGGTATACTATGCCGAACATGACCTACAGTAAGGTAAGTAAGTAAGTATACAGTAAGTAAAGTCAGTTTTTAGTAAATCTATAGCATATTATGATTTTTGTTAATTTTGGGGATTTTTGCTGTATATGGGGGAATTTGTACTGCAAATCTGGGGGAAAGAGAAAAACCTCAGTGGGAGCCCTGGACTGCTGCGCTGCCTCACTCGCTCGCTCCGTTGCTCAGTCAATATCGGAAGCTTGTGTTGTACGGTAAGACCTGCCTGCGTCGCAGGTCGTGACTGGCTCTTTTTGAAGAGAAGCCTTCTTCAGTGGTCTGAGAGCTGCAATATATTAATCGTCTTCATCTAGTTGGCCAAAGGTGAGTACGGTATTCTCTGGGTATAATGATGCTACTCTAACACTAAAATTCACAAATAACCGTAACGATGAAAATACGATTCATTACCTTGAAAGTCTGAGTATTGATCCCTGACGACTCTTCTTCAACACCTACTCACGAAGCCTCGTCATGCCTCCGAAAGCGGCGGCCCCATCCATCCAACTGGCACGAAAAGAGTAGTTTTTATTTGCTTTCTCCGACGATATTCGTTTTCTCATTGTAATTATGTTATAGTAAGCAATGTTTCTTGCGAGTGTGCAGGCAATTATTATTTTAATTCTAAGTTGTTCAGTTCATCAAATAAAGTGGAGCTATGGTGTTCTTGAAATTCATTGTGTCAGAAAAGCGACGGTAATTTTGACCTGTGGTGAAAGATTGACTAACCAGTTGATGCATGATAGAATGAATAGTCTAACTTTTAGGATAATAATTACTGGCTCTTATTAAACTGCAGATCTCAACGTTCTTTTTCAATGGTTTATTGGGTCTGAGGAGAAGAACAGTGAAGCTATGAGCTTGTTGTCTCTGTTAGTGCTGACTTCATCTCGCGCTGCCTCTCGCTCTGTCACTCGCGATACCTGCTTCACGGCGCTACCAACACGAGTATACGGAGAAGATACCTAATTCTCACTACTTACTGACAGACCAAAAGCTTTTTTTAATGAAAATTAATGTTTAGTTGTTAATCAAACTGCCAGTTATGAAGAGGTAATGGTAACATACATACATGCAGACGCTGATTCTGTAGTGAAGTGTACCGTTTCTGGTCCGAAAATGATGCAATAATATAACCTGGTTAATAGTGATAGAGGGCACAAATAGATGCATCTCTATATGCTGCACTATAAGTTAAGAAACATTGACAGACGAGTACAAAAGTATTTAGAAATATGGTCCAATTTCAAATGGAATTCTATCGTTTACATTGAACCAAAACTGAAATAATTATTTTGTAGCGACTAGGAATGCATTTCAAGAAGCTCACAGAAAAATTAAGCTTATAATTTAAACTTAACTTTTTTCAATGAAAAGTAATCATCAATAATGCAATTATGAAATAAGGGTTTATATCTTAGCTCCATGGTGCGAGTCAAATTAACTTGTTCTGTAGAGGTATTAACGAAGTAATCTGAATTTCCCTGAAATTGAAGCGAGCATAAAATGAAGAGCTTTTTGTTATGCTCCACGGAATCACGGCCTCAGAAAGACGAGACAACCAGCAGCAGCTGACGGGGAAGTCGTGGGCAAACGTAGGCTCAATAATAGGAGCCGAGGCATATTTGGTTTGAAAATTTTCATCTCAATTTTATAGTGTGATTACTAATTGAAGTTTAGTTTGTAGAGTGATTGTTTGGGAAAAGTTATCTCAAATTTGAGCATAAAAATGTATAGAAAATTCATTTTTTACTAGTCCAAAAATTGGTTGAATTCTTGTAGCCGAACGCTTGTCACATACCCAAGCTATTCTCTCAGACGGTACAGGCAAGGCTGTCCACCACAGCACAGCGATCAATAGCGTTGTTGGGGCGAGCAAGGCCGGCAGCTTTGTTCATAACGATGGGGCACAATGGAGAATACTTTTGCAGCAAAGTTGCCGACTCTTTGACCTAATTCTATGAGCTTAGGCTGCCCAAAATTCAGTTTACATTGAGTGTCTAACTTCATACCCTCTGATCTTCCAAGGCTATACTGTACTGTACGCATGTAGGGAGTGCAGTGCCATGGATGAAAGTGGGAGTGATGTTTTGTGTAGTGGTTGCTATGGAGCAGAGACTTTCACGTCAATAACAAAATTCTGAAAATTCGCTGAAATTCTGCTGAAAATTCGCTGGTTCTTGTTCTAACGCTCATATCAGCTTTACCACGGACTGGAACGGAAATAAAGCCTGTGCACAACTGACAGTATTTGAGTTTGCAAAACTGGCTAGTCTTTGCTGAGCGGAAAAAAAAATTCTCTCTCTAGAGTTTGTAAACTGCTATCTTTCACATTCTCGTGAGACTAGGGCGAATGCTGGGAAAACTGTAAAATGGTAGAAATACAGATGACAACATTATGCTGAAATTTTGGCAAAATATTTGAATCCGAGTAGTCAATGACTGACGTGTTCTTAGGTTTACCAAAGCAGCAATTTCATTCTAAAGTTCTCATCTTGTAAAATCTAACAATTTTTTCTGATATTGAATAATTTTATGAGCTTATTATTCTTCTTGCTTGGCAGATTCATCCCGAAGATGGGAAATGTCACTGATGATTCTTTGGAGATGCCAAGAGACGATTCAATGGAGGCAGTACAAACGAGTGAAGATTCACACGTGTCATCATTCAGTCCCTCCCATGACAATTTCTACACAAATCTTGGAGCGACTCAAAGCTGGAGTGATTCCGACGACAGGTCATCAGAAGAAGGTTCTTCCTGCGGTGCAGATTCGGTTTTACAGTACACTGGTCCTGCTGCCAGTGAGTCTTTAGAAGAGCATAATTATATTTATTATGAACCCGCTCACTCCTATGAAGTGAACCACAGCTATGTAGCTCCTTCTTTGGATCCTATTCCTGAGAATCAAGTTTGGTCAACCTCCGAGGAAACACCGATTGCTAAAGATGGCCGACCGTTACCGTCCGCAACAGGGGAATTTTATGTTGCTGGTGAGAACATCTCAATCAATCCGCAAAGTTCTCCCCTCTCCCCCTTGCTGCAATCATTCACCTTTGAGTCTCACGTAGGTGATAAGAACACTGACAAGAGAACTCGTCCAAACGATGACTTGGAAACAGCTGAACTCAATTTCGCACTGCTGTCTGAACGCGACACTGAGATAACAAAGGTAAGTTCATGTATGGGATGCTATTTGATATGAATGAAACAAATGGGCAATTGAAATTGTCTCGAGGTGAATAATTGAGTTTTGCTTATTTCTGCTACCGAGCCTAGGATTGATGCTGCGTAGAATTCTGTGGAAACGACTTCGTAATCCAAATAACGCTTAATTACCCTATTGTCCGATTTGATTACCACTTAATGATGCTTACCATTAATTGCTCTATCTTAATTACGTTAACTAGCAGGACTCGCGAATAATTCGCGGTTAGTTCAGTAGCATGATTTTACAGGTAGTGAATAAATTAACAATCATTGATTATATGGTTCAACAACTTTGATGCCATCCCAGAAAATTAAATGAAACCACTATAAAACACATGACATGTGTGTATGTATATATTCTATATATAATGAAAGACCCATTTAATTTAACGCAACCTTAACGCAACCCATTTATCATAACGCAATATGTGTGTATGTATATATTCTAAAACCAAAACATTCATAAAATTCCCAACCCAAAGTAACGTAATGTAACGTGACCCGACCCCAACCGTATAATAGATACCGCAATGAAGGGTGTGACGCACAGGTACGATAGTCGTAAGCGTATTAATATATAGATAAGACCGATGTTCAGTCTAACGTGTGTTGACGTGGAAACTACTTAAAAAATAAATTCTTAAAAATACAAGCTCAAACGTGCCTGTGCTTATAAATTTGAAATGTCATCACCGCAATGCTAAATGGAAATATATAATTTATTTTACTTTCCTTTGAGGGCATATTTTTCCAAAATTAAAAGTAATTGTATAGTCAAACTACATTACTGTTGAAGAAAAATGACACTTGCTCTATCGTTGATATGTTGACGTAGAATTTGGCTGAGCTATTTGAGACAACAGTTTTTCTGCCAGTTGCTTATGCTGTGTGTTTCCATTGATGAGGTACACAACAATGGGTTGTGGTATCACATTCGTACAAATAAATAGCGTTTCCCACATTAAATGTGTCTCAAAGTTGCACTGACTTGGATACTCTTTACAATTATTATAGCCTTAATGTTGTCTATGAGCCTGCCGGTACTCAACGCGCCAGTTGCATGAACAACAACTTTTTAAAGAGAAAGATTTTCTCTCATGAAGTGAAAAATTATGTTCTTCAATTCACTTGATCGATGTGTTGTAGCTTTCTTGACAAGTTTTGATAAGTCCAAGCGTTTCGAAAAGTTTCAAATTGTCTGATTAATTGGGCAGAACCTGAAAATTTATTGCTGAAACTGCTTCGTCTTACCGATGATTTATTCAATAAAGTATTAATTCATAGTGAAACCAAGAATGTTATTCATATCTACTTATATCATTGCAGTCAAGTTTTGAACTAAATGATTTTGCAACATATTCAAAAGTTGAAGGATATTTGTTGACCTCTGCTAACTATAGGTTAGATTTACTGTTCATGGATCCATAATACTGAGTGGTGACGAGAAGCCAGGTCACAACCTATGCGAGATCCAAAGCAGTGTTGTGTAGGCGGTTTTACTGAGAAGCGCCTAAATACTTCGAGGTGGTGACTTCCTAGTGAATAACAAATCTAAGAATTGTTTTTAGCGGTAAATGAACTGCAAGTGTGGAAATTTCTATGGGTAATTATTGCACCAATGTTGCATTCTGTGCGACATAAGAGAACGTACTACAGTTTAAAACTTCATATATATACATATGTACATACCCATATCTGAGCATTATTCACTTTTCAAACCTGAGTTTTCAAATTCTTTATTTAGGTCACAAGTTCAAATTCAATTCGTCACCATTAGTTTGTATGGTTAATTTGTGTTTTTAAATACTCTATTTGAAATAATATATCTTTTACGTGTTTTCTTTCGCAGGATGATGGTGCGGACCACAACGCTACAGAAGGCATTGCTCAAGCATCCCTAGACCTGGAATATGGTCAGGACGTCACTGCTCTAGAACCTCTGGACACCTCCGTACCTTGCTCCACTGCATTAGGAACATTTCTCAGCAACTCCGTAATTCCCAGTTTCCATCAAGCGAATATAAAAACAGCGATACCTGACTTCCCTGCGTTGGACCATTCAGGAACCTTCCACTGGAAGACATTGTCAGAAAAAAAGGGGCGTGTTCTGCCAAGGAACTGGACTCACAGTGAAGTTCGCTGCTCTCGGTATAGCAGAAGACATTCCTATAAAGGCGAAGAAGATCCTGCTGATGAAAACCGCAACCTAAATAATGGTGATGCGTATAAATGTGCAAACACTACTAAACGAGCCACCAAACCCCATCCTGACGTTGACAGAGGCTACGCCTGGGTCGTTGCTATCTGTGTACTCATTAGTTTTGGAATTTTACAAGGTGAGACATTGCAAAATTCAATATTACGTTGTACTACATTGAAAATAATTATGTACAACCCTCACTTGTATACTTGGGACGAACTAATGTATACACTCGATTCAATCCTGAGTATATGAATGGCTTATGGTAATTTCTTCTAATAAACCGTACGATACAAAATTCTTCTGTAAATGAAACTGGAAGAGTTTCAGGTTTGTTCTCTCAAAATGATGTTGTATCTGCAGGTTTGCTGTTCACTGGCACGCTGTATTATTCTGAGATGCTCAAGGAGTTTGGCAAGTCTCGCAGCTACACGGCATGGATTGGCTCCCTAGTGAATGGCTTCTTCCTGCTTGGCAGTGAGTCCTGTTGCAGCGCTTAGGAAACTGATGCTTTCAGTTCTCGATGGGTTTTGAGAACTTCTGCTGTCCTAATCCATTATTGAGCCCAGACGACGGCAATGTTACATGAAGGATTGCTTTGAAGCTTTTAGTATTAACAAAATTTACAAAAATTTTAAAAAATATTTCCGTGATAGCCTTGAACTCCATGTAGAATGTTGTTGTTTACTATTTATCATAGTTTTTTCACGACACGTTCGCAGGGTCAAAAATTAATACTGTATTCAAACCATGTCCAGGCTGAAGTGCCATCGCTCGAATGACTGCAAGCTCGGCAGCGTAGACGTGATGGTCATGGCTGAGCTTGACAGAGAAACTTGTCTATGCAAGACTTATTGCTCTTCGTTACATTGTATTGCAGAACCTCTTTTCTGAACGCTTGCCTTCCGTTAAAAACGTCGTTGTTTCTTACGCAGGCATTGGGAGCTCGGCTCTCATCCAGAAATTCAGCTGCAGAGTGGCCACCATTTTGGGCTCCGTGCTCATGACCATTGGTTACATTGCCTCTGCCTTCGCCCCGTCGCTGGAGGTCGTGTTCGTAACCTTCGGAATTATTACTGGTGAGTAACAAGCGATAATATACTACTTTCTGTTTGATGTTGGGTTTGGGAATTATATCTTCGTTAGGCAGTGCATGTGTTTTCCTGAATTATTAATTTGGCATATGTTACACTCAGAATCTTGCATTTTCGTATTTCATGTACTCCCGATTTTGAGAAATATTTATGGCATTGATAAAAGTGTTTCGTCCTGTATGTGCCGTCCACAGATTTTTGTCGTTCATCAACCAAAACGTTAATAAAATTTAGAAGACTCGTGTGGGCTTGTCATGAATAGGACAGAATGTTCGGGTATCATATTGGACGTTCATTTCTATCATTTGACCATCTTTTTACCCTATTTCACATTCTTTTTTCCAGGTTATATTGAAATTGATTTTTATGTTCATTGAAATCCCTTTTTTCAGGCCAATGATAACCTAGAGGCTGGAGTGGCTGGGTGCAGCAACATTAGGAGCTATCATCATATGAGGCGATTTGCAAATATCTCTTCCAGATTTACTTAGGCAAGAGTGGAGCAGTGATGCGGCCGTCGAGATCAATAGGTTCGCCGTGAAAGCCGGACTCGAAGAAATGATCGTTTCAAGTTCAAAGAAGGACTACAAGATTTCTAGAAGGTGAACAAGAAGACGGAAGAGATACAACTTTGACAGCAACAATAGATTCAAAGATGGAGTTTTGCAATTGAAAACACTGGTTACACTTTATGAACATCTCTATAAAGCGTTGATATGTGAAGCTTTTAATAAGAGATTAAGAATATCAGTAAAAACGCAAACGCTTGCATTCTCATGAGTCACAAACTTTGTGTGAAGCGGAGCCGAAGCCTAGCATATTAAGGCTTATGATCCGCTCTCCTCCAGCATAAACTAGGAAATTTGGTTTTTCTAATGCTCTACTCCCGACAGACAACTTGTCAATGCAATAACGTGCAGTAGGAGGACACTAATTTATTTTCTTTGGTTCTTCATCAACTTTTCCTGGTGCAAGGATAATTAATGAGTGAGGCATTAGAGTAAACTGACGATTTTTTCCACAGCTGGAATAGGTAACGCATTATTCTAGTCAGTCTCCAGAGGCGCTGCGTTCTGCGTCTTCTTTATGGGTGAAGTAATATTCTTTCAACAAGATACTTCTGATTTGAAAATTTCATCTGGAAATTCAATTAAAAATCCACACACTTCACACGATACTCCACATTTGAAGGCACCTCGATAGGTTTGTTGCTGTACAATGCAGGACAGAGCTGTTCCTGATCTGAGGTACGTATTAGCTGCATAAGAATGACAAATACCTAACCTAATGCATATGTTATCTCAAGTTGAAATAAATGTGTCTAGAGCCATTTGAAAAGCGCTTTGTGACTTCAGGTCAAATTCATGTTGCTTTACAATTACTATTGTAATATCCCTAGCATTCATTATTGATTTAGAGTTTTCCAACGCTGAACGAAGTCTTGCTTTACCGAGGCACTGAGAAAATTTGTTTCAACTTCTCATTTCACAGGTTAAACGCCGCCGTGGGTACCTGACATATTTTAAATGATCATATGTGAACATTAATTGAAATTCTTTGAAATATGAAATATGTAATTTCTATAATTCTTAAGATGAAATATTTGCAGGTGTTTTTTTCTTACTCCTTACTTGTATCATTTCCTATTCATAACTTCGCTGCATTTGTGGCACACCTTTGTTCTAATCCACGACTTTAGTACTTGTAATGCGTTCGAATTATTTTTCTTTTCTCTTGCTCATTCTCATGAATGACACATTTAGTTCCATGTTGTATTAAGTGTGTATGCTCAAGCAGTGTATGGCAAAAATAGTATATAAAGATGAAAGCTAAAGGCAGTGGTATAGGAAGGTGTCAATTTGTTGCATAACACTGTTCTAAATTTATAGACTTTACAGCATATTTAGCCTAGCATTTTTTAATGAGTGTATGGAAACTAAGTTATACTTACCCAGTTTGGTAAATGTTTAAGACTAAAACCTGCATGTAGCAAGTTGTAGAATTATTTGAGTGAAGCAGAACCTTATTTCATGTCTTAAATTTGTCGCGAATGAGTCGACACCATGTTCTTTGATGTGATTCATGGGTATTATTGAAAGGTTTTTTGAATGTCATACATATAAATCCGAAGTATTCGATAAAATTTGGAGTTGCGAATAATCGTGAGTTTTGATGAGTTTAAATTCCTATTAGTTTACTTCTGATCATTTTGTTGTACGCAGGTGAGTTTCTCATCAAAACTGTGAACGATTGGGGCTGAAATTAATACATTCATCTGGTATTAGACTTGAATGTTATACTCAGACAGCACTTTTACTATAAAAATGTGCTGTTTCCTCCTTTTTTGCGTACTTTTTAGTCTCTAATTCTGCTTCAATTTGTGTTGCTCTTCCAGATTTTGAGTATCTTGTAAGAACTTCCCATGTCCACCCGTATCAATAGCTGCATCTGATTATTGTGTATTAGTTAATGTTATTGTTCTGTCTGTGTGGCTTTGTATTTGTCAGATCAAATGAGTGATAGGAGTCTTATCTTCTACGAATTTCAGTTTCCTGAGAAAGAGATCGAACGCATGTACACATACAATGTGACTATTTTATTAGCAGATTAGCATATTACTCCAGCTCGAGAGAGTTAGTTTATAATAAAACTAAGAACTGATAAAATAAAGTATTTATTTTAATTCTTCCATAAATTTTCTGTCTGCATTGTTCTTTATTCTTTCTCTTATTAATATCATCACCGCAAAATCGCAGTTTTCCTCATAAGTTCACCCCAATTCTCTCATGCCTTAATGGTTTGCAGATATTAAAAAGGAATGCTTCCTTCTTTTCTAACAGCATTTTTCTCTTTTATGCCGTACAGCTTCAGGTATGAACCTGGCTTTCTCGTCGGCCATATTGGTCTTGGCTCAATATTTCGACAAGCGCCACAGCCTCGCCACGACCATAGCTATGCTTGGCAACGGCATCGGAGTTTTGATTCTGGTAAATGGATTCAGTAATCTTAATTTGATAAACTTTGAGTTTAAAAAAATGAGCGAAGAGTTTAAGTCATCATTTCACGATGTATGATCATACGACTCACATTTCACTCCTTGCTCAGTTCTCTAGCTGAACTGTAGTGTTTGCATCAATGACAGCCTGCAATTTCTCAGAAATGAGTCCTTTCGGGTGTCCTCTTGGTTCGTTATTTAGAATGTAGTTATCGTTTTTATAATATAAAAACCATTTTTACAGGTGTTTTCATTCACCATATCTTATCCATGAATGTCTTTGAGTGATTTTGCTGCTGAAATTGATGTATTGTTTTTGAAATTCGTAGAGTAAAATATGCCAAATGATTTCTTTACTTTTAGTGTACATATGGGTCGACAATAGTTAATCATTTTAATAATTTGAACGAAATCTGAAAAAAAAGAAATGTTATTTTAGAGATTTAGATGGCTACACGTATGTCATTTATAAGTTAAATTGATGTAATGATCCCCTAAAATGATAATTCAAAAATGGGCAGAACTTTCGTTACAACCTGATAATTTCAACCCTGACATTTGGGTAGCTCCCTCGTTCATAGTTCATGCTTGGCCAGTAGAGCTACCGGCAGTGTTTGCGTTGGAGTCGTCTATTTCTTAACGTTTTTTTACATTCGTAACGTTGCAGTACTTCAACACCTGAACTTCTTTATATGGTGTTTCTTTGAATATTTTTTATTGCACTTACTTAGAATACTGGATTGAATTCACTCCCAGTCTCTATTTCTATATTTTCATCTTCATTTATTTCCTACGAGAATAAATTTCCCTGGATGAGTGTGTATGCATATTCCGTAATGTCAAGACTTAGTTCTCAGAACTAAGTCAAAATAGATTTTTGCTGACACAACTCTACAGTTGTCAACTTTTAGTGCATAGGATGTAATTAACACGTTTCCTGCTATGGGACCCACCGGTGGGTCACTTAGGTTAGGTTCTGTAATTTTTTCCAAGTCATTTAGTGATTATGTGTACAAAGTAAAGATTTGCACCGGCTAGGCAATCGCAGGAAACGTGTTGAAGATGAGGCTAAAATATTGAAAAAATTTCCTGTGGACCAAGTTGTTTTGTAGTTACTGTAGCCCTGATTTAGAAGGCCCTACCAGCACCCCCAGTTTGCATTACAGTTCACTCATTCTCCACTGACAACACGTGAGGATGCGGTAATTTTTTCGTTCAGTCATTTGCTGGCAGAGTTAGTACTTCTTCCATGAGCTAATTATGTGCCTCATATTACGACATATGTGCATGATGTCAGACCGTGTCTTAGCTATTTGCTTGAGCGAGTGCGAACATTGCAAGCGAATAATTGACTTAGGAGCTTTTTATGATTTCCATTGTAATTTTCTGCATAATCATGGCTTACAGACGCAAGTTTTAGAGGTAAATTTTTCCCTTTAATTTTATTATTCGGACCGAGACTGTGTAACGTGTTTGATAAAATATTTTGCCCTCAGTTTCTGCATTGGATTTAATACTATGAATTCAGAGATAATATTGCGTGTTGATCTGCCTCATCTGTTTATCTTGCTGCACCGCAAGTCTGCGTGTGTAGAGCTCCGTGAATGCAGCTCTGTTGTATTTTGATCAATTCAGCGGCGGTGCTGCAACCATTTTTCCTTCTTGTATGGCCTCGGCAACTCAAACAGAGCTGCTGTTCCCAAGGACGATTTTGTAGTCAGCAGACATGAACTAACACGGAACTGATTCAATTAATTGCTCAACTGTTGGCTTCTGTTTACATAGATTAATTAACAGTTTTTCGTAAAGTTGTGGTCAGGACTACATCCTACGGCATAAATTTAAAAATTGGTATCATTGCGTCTTTATTTTTTATTTATCGGTGTTAGTAGGCAGATAGCTGAATAAGTAATCATTCTAGAATAACGCTAAACAATTAATAATTTTCCTACTCAGAAGTTCATAAACCTCAATAGCGCGAGCTGTGTACACTCTTTTTTTTACCCCTTGTTGCCACGTACGGCATTCGCACTCACGGCAGAGTACGTTATCTCTCACAGCCCTAGTCTCTGATACCACTAAGCCTAGACTTCACATTTTCCCACGACGGAATTCACTACAGCTGCTAGCCAACACATAGATCCTTTACTTAGAGTCAATGATGAATGAGTGTACGGAGCTCTGCTGTGTGCAGGATCAAGGCAACATTGTCTAGTAACGTCATTTGCTCTAGCATACAGGGCGCGCTTTATTGCCGTGTTTGTTGACGACTTAAACTATGCTTTATAATAATGAACGAATAACTACATTAAAGTTTTCGACGATTATGACCCATGATTGTCTACAGTAAATTCTAAATAAATTAACCATTATTTTTCATATATTTAATGACTGACCATTGCTTATCAATCAGTTGAGGGCACAGAGCGGCTCTATAGTGGAGTTTTCAACTCATTCATTGCTTCAGTTGCTTGGCGAGTTAATGTGAGCTTAACGCGTACAATATCTGCTACGAGAAGTATGAATAATATTTTTCATATCTCGTGTGAATTGAGAGGAATTACAAGTCGAACAATGTTTGTTGCGCTGTTACAAGTGAAAACTGACGGCTCACGACAACGACAACGGAGCTAGCGAAACGTTTGATCACCTTCAGTGTGCACAACTAATTACTTAAATAAACTTACATTTTAACGTAAGTTAAATATTTTTTGACGTTGGTAACCTTGAACATTCTGTAAGAATTATGTGTGATGAAGAATATTGAGTCAGTAGACTTGGTTAAGTGGTACGTGGCTGTGTGTGTACTGGGGGAGAATCACATCGTTTACGAGTGGTTTCAGAACTCGTATAGTCCCACCGTTTTGGGTTGTCCGGCTGAGGCCATTGATACAATTGGGTATTTGTTATCGTAAGTTGTGAGCTGTTTGCACAATTGAGAATATTTGCCATGCTAAGTTGTGTTTCGTGTTTGCAGTCTCAAGTGATAGAGAAAGTGATCACGGCATACGGCTGGAGGATTTCCTTCTTGTTGTGCGCCGCCATCTCGCTCCAGCTGTGCGTGGTGGGTGCCCTCTTCTTCCCCCTGCCCCCCTCCGCTCTGCAGCAGGAGAACTTTGAAAAGGAGCAGCACGAAGGTGACGTTCCTGATGGAACGAGACACAGCTCAGAGGACGAGTCCTCCTCCAGCGAGGATGAGGACAGGAAGAAGAGCATCAGAAGGCTGGAAAAGAAACATGGCGGTGGCCATCGACGTCATATCGACCATCACAATAATTTGTACTACAGAAAAGAACTCTTAGACAAGTAAGATTTGTACATTGTGGGTTTAATGCTATCGTAAAGGATATATTTTTGAACTTCAATATTGGGCCTTTTGCATTTTGATTTTAACTAGATTCGAAATGCAGGGTCTGAAAATTTCGATTTATCTCTTTAGGTTGTGCGATAGAAGAGTGTATCTTAACATTAAATCAATTTTATAGCAATGCCCTAGCGTTCAAAAGAGGAAGAAAAACATAATTTTAAATGCATTTTTTGGCCTATAAATCAGAACTGGTATACTTATAAGCTCTTAACTTCTTGTAGTTTTGCCAGTAGGTGCTGAACTGACGCTGATCGTAAAATAATTGGAACTTGTCAGTGGCTCGATGTTGGTTGAACATGTTTCGTGGCACCTGAGACAAGAGGCTCATGTAATTATTTAATGTCTGGTTTGACAGGTCGTTCTCGTCGCTGGTGCTGTGCCCCCAGGCTGGATACTTGTCTCACTCTCTGGCGAGTCTGGAACCCCCTTCTCCCTCCCCCCACACCTGCGCTCCCCGTCACCACCACCACCACACCGACTGGTAACTGTCTCTTTAAATTTAGTGGGCTAAGTGTGCTAACACAATCTTTAGGGTGAGTGTGCTAACTTTCTTGCTCTGCTTCAGTTAGTGAAGTAAGGTATCATATCATTTCAAAATATCTTCTTGGAACTATTTAAGTCAATTTCCATTAGGCCAAGCAAGGTAACTGCCACATTGATGTCAGTCTCTACTACCCTCCAGAGGCTGGTCTTGCGCCAAACTCTGATTTTTTTAACAGGAAATGTATCGCACGCATTTCAATTAAAATCTATCCTATACTGAAACAAAATTTAGATATCTTGTATGAAGTAGAATTTTCGTATTTTTCTAAAAGTTTATCTCAGATTATACTCGTATATGATACCTAAGTATCTTGGAGTTGAAGCCATTTTCATGAATAACATCTTCATGAAGATATTATTGATCAATGAAATGTTCTTGCATGAAGTAAGAAATAATGATTTTTATGTTACCATCTAACGTTGGTTACCCCGTGCACCATCACAGTGAGGCAGGCGACTACGGCCGTCACTGCAGACCTACACGGTCGAGGCGTCGACTGCTGCACGACGCTGAACTCAAGCGCAATGAGAGCCTCGCATCCCGTGACTCCTCCTTCCTGCCTGCCTTCTTCAAGTGAGCACGAGCTCCATTAGTTTTATCATGAGTGTAATATATAATTGTGAACGATGTGTTTGATGCTTCTGCTGTCTGGAGTAGTACTAGGAGATTGGAATCTGAGTGCGCCTACATAAGCAGGTACTAAACTAAGTTGTTCATGCTAGTGCACATTTGTGTACCGATGTGTCTTTCCCATCTCACGCTTGTGCTGAAAATGAACATAAATTTTTGTTATAGTCACTTCAATTCTCACCGGCGTTATATCATGCATAATATCTGGACAATTGAGTTTCCATAATACTTAAAAAAATTCTAATAAAAAAAAATATTTTGATCATTTGGTCACATTGAAACACGCAAAATTTCATGTGGAATTAAATGAACTTTTCCCCCGCAGACGGAGTCAGCTGAGCTTCAGCAGTAAACTGTCGTCTGCTCAGATATCTCTGGCTGGTTTCCAGTGAGTTCCTCTCCTCCTTTGTTTTTTCGTTGGTAAATGCTTGAAAACTTCTAGTTCATGGTATGTAGTACATTGTCAACTTACTATGTATTTAGGTATTCTGATTATATTTACTTACTGCAGTTTTCGTTCTGAAACTAAGGCAGCTCGATACTATAGGTAATCATTGGTGAATGATTACCTATACTCGTAGTATCGAGTATTGGATGAAAATGTCAACTGTGAAGGAATACAAAATAGGTTTTGTCCACCGGTAGTCTCAAATGAGTAAACTTATATTTTCTAAACTAATATTCATGCCATCCTTAAAAATTACTGGAAAACGTTACGTCGCCTAATAAAATGGATGTTATATGTGCAATTGTTTAGTTACCGTGTGATTTCAGCGCATAACTTAACGCATTAGTACAAGAAATATGATTGCCGTCCCTTCGCGTCCGCGTTCCATAACTTTTGTAGAAATTGCCGCAAGATCTCACATTTCTACGAAAAATGGCTGCATTTTCCTTTCTTATTTCAGCAAATTTGTTTGCGTTTGCGCGGCAAGTTCCCGTAAACTTGACCCTCCAATTTATGACTACCTTCTTTTATCTGGGAAATTGTCATAGAGCTTCAATAAAAACGTCAGACAATTTTGGATTACGTATTAGGATATCAGGGATGCAATCACATTCAGGTTTAATGCAGAAATATTTGGTTGTGTCGTTGGGAAGACGAGCGTTTCCTGAAAGTAAATTATGAGTCAAAATTACAAAGCCAATAGAACTTGTATTAGAAATTACGAAATCAATAACCGAGTTCATTAATATATTGTAGAACATCAAACGCTTTTGATTAGGAAGAAATCTTCCTTTTGAAATCTTAAGAAATTGCAAGGTCCATTCCTGTGTTATATTTATAGCTTATGGAAAATCAATATGATTATGAAATGAAGCTGCGAAGCCTGTGTTTCAAGTACCTATAGATGAAGCTCACGGTAACATACAAGTATTTTAGTGGATATGTGGTTAGTTGGCTGCCCTGTTCTCTGGGCCGGTTATATATGGTCGTGTTTTCTCTCAGATCTTCTCAGCAGAGCAGAATATCCCTGAAGGACTCACGCTTAGACCTGATGTTCCACGGACTCAAGTCAAACCCTCACAGCTTCTCCCTGCGCACCCCCACTTCCACCCAACTCGAGGAGACAGAGCAGCTCTGCGCCAAGCTCGACGATTTGCTCGAAGAAAAAAGCAGCAGCGAAGATGGGTCTAAGGAGAAGCTTAGTGAGCGAGATTCCAAGCAATGCTCACTGCAAATTAAATGCGAGAAAAGCGAGAAAGGCAAAGAATTTTGCTTTACAAATCCACAAGATACTTTAAAACAAAATATCGATTTGAGCACGGGGCTGAATGTGGACTATCATCACGCAGAGAAGGGCATGGAGAAGAAAGCGTCGTTCCTGATCAGTGGAGGAGAGTCAGATGAGGACGATGATGACGCTGCGTCTTGCACATCAGAGGTGAGCTACACCACTCGTTGGTGCACGAGTTATATCTCATTGTGGGGCAGGTGTTGTGAGGTACCTCATTGGGGACAGGTGCTGTGAGGTATCTTATTAAAAGACAGGTATTGTGAGGTATCTCATTGGGGGACAGGTGCTGTGAGGTATCTCATTGGGGGACAGGTGCTGTGAGGTATCTTATTGAAAGACAGGTATTGTGAGGTATCTCATTGGGAGACAGGTGCTGTGAGGTATCTTATTGAAAGACAGGTATTGTGAGGTATCTCATTGGAGACAAGTGCTGTGAGGTATCTTATTGAAAGACAGGTGCTGTGAGGTATCTCACTGGGGGACACTGTGAGGGATCTCATTGGGGACAGGTGCTGTGAGGTATCTCATTATCTAGAGTCTAGACTTTGAATTAAAATATTTTCTGTTGAGAGCATGTGTTGTTGGGTAAACTTGCTGTTTCAATGTATTCGGGGGAAAAAATTGTTCATCTTTACTGGGAAAATGAAAGATCTAATTGTCGTGATTCAGTACGAAAAAAACTCACCCTCATGTGAATTCTATGCAATATTATCGACTTCAATGCTAATTTTGCATTTAGTTTTTACATGCATGCTGCAATTTTTGTGTTTTGGATTCATGAACTTTAATTACATGTATGTATTTCAACCGTAACCATTCGTTGATACATCAATGTAATTAGTTATATATTTCTCGTTACAGATCAAATCCCACCCAAAGGACCATGAAACTTTACAGTCGAAATTTGTACGCTGGCTTCAGGACATGAGGATGACTTGCTGTTCTCGGAGGTCAGTGTTTGGTGTTCATGACTTGTTGTTCTCGGAGGTCAGTGTGTGGTGTTCATGACGTGCTGTTCTCGGAGGTCAGTGTGTGGTGTTCATGACGTGCTGTTCTCGGAGGTCAGTGTGTGGTGTTCATGACGTGCTGTTCTCGGAGGTCAGTGTGTGGTGTCACATTTGACAGTGTTTGCGTGCTGGAGTTTCTCGCATCTGGACAGCTAGACTAGGGTTATTAGGCATAAAATTTTATAATTGGTGTGAGTATAATTTCGATTTATCAAAATAAATGGAAATTTAGTACTTCAAGAAATTGTGTTTAGTCGAATACAAGTACAGGGAGCATAAAGTGTTGGAGAATACTTCTTATTTTTGCATTGCTTTCATTCAAATAATTTTTTTCTCATGTTTATTTCAGAAAATAATAACGGCAAACACTCAGCTTATTCAAGAATTAGGACAGCAGACTGTACCTGTGGCTTTGAAGTTTTAATGTAACGATTTAGACATATTGTATATTGAATACATTTTGTACACATAACTGTGAACATATGTGCACTTGCCCTCGAATACCATACTCACCTCGTGTACATTATTTGTTTTACGTATGAGTAACTTTAGTTACGGACTACAGTGCGATATTTCGTTGATTTTAAAAGGGAGCCGAGAAGTAAGGCCGGGCTATGCTTTCAGATCTCGCAAAGATTCTCACTTAAAAAAGTCAGAGTTGCCATATTATAATTTTTCAAAAATGACCATGGATTAAAAATGCCTACAAAAAATGCCTTATAACAACCAACAATATAAACGATGCGATGATCTCCATTGACAAATTGTTTATTCAATTACACTGTAAAAGGAGTTTATTTGTTTAGAGGAAACTATGTGTTATCCTGTATGTTATTTGAAAGTTAGAACATTTCAAATATTGTACAGTTTAACTAAATAAGTATTAGTATACGTAGGAGATAAGTAATGAGGCAAGATTATAAACTCTGACAAAGTTTTGTACTTTCTGATGAAGGCATGTTGACACATACGGCATTTGTCGCTTTTATTAAGCTGATGGGCGCGCAGAAGGGACAGATTACAATTGTTTTGTTTGTCTCCAGTGATGTGTTCCAGCAATTGTCTTTTGGAACCAATTTTTTGCAGCGCGTGGGAAAATTAATTTGCATGTATTCTTTTCGTTTTCTAGAATTTCCATGAATCCGATCTTCAAGGATCCAAGTGTGTGGTGCTTCGCTTTCTCGTACTTCTGCAGCCAGCTAGGCGCCACGACTATCTTCGTCATCTTCGCAGACTTCGCTCAGTATCTGGGTGTTGGTGATTACGCCTCCACCGCCATGAGCGCCGCGGGCTTCGGCGACATCGTCGGCCGATTTGGTGGTGGAATGCTGGCGGTCGGCGGGGTGGGTTTCTCAGGGTTGATGGCTTGGAGAAGTGGGTGGAGCTGGTTTATGGGAGTACGATGCCGATGTTCGAAGTGCCACACCACGTAGGATAGATTTGGACGAGCACTGTGACCAGATATTTTTTGAGAATCATGGTCGTATTTTTCAAAACCATGTTTCCGATATTAGTGGAAAAAGTAATGTTCCATGTATGCCTATGAGTCCATTTTATATATTTCTGACTGAATTATTTCACATTTTATGTTATAGATGCGACCAAATATTTCCATGTTCGTAAAGCAATGAGTCTATGTATTCACAAAAGCATATGCATGAAGTTCATTAGGCCTGTACATGCCTCTACTAAAACGAAACCTGTTTTATAAACCCAACACTGTACTCGACAAAATGGAACTTTCGAAACGTGTTACAGTTTTGCTTGTTTAGACGTTACCAGCAGAACGATCAGCCAACGAATTGCGTGTGTTTGTGTGGCATTTCTCACAGGGAAATAATATGGTCGGTAACGGTTAAGAGGCAGGAACTTAAAATGAACTCATCAAGACGTTCACTTTTACGGCAGGTGGGCAACTCAACGGTGCTCTACGCCTGCTTCATGCTGATGTCAGCCCTGCTACTTTGTTCGTACCTCATCGTCAACAATGGCATTGTGTTCGTCGGAGTCACTGCTGCGTACGGTACCATGTACGGGGCACAAAACATGTACTTTGCCATCACCGCCAAAATCATCTTTGGTAGACAATGTCTGGCTGACGTCTTTGGCCTTGCCGTCTTTTTGGGCGGCATCGGAAGCCTTGTAGGATCCCCCTTGGCTGGTGAGCTCAATAAAGTATTGCTTGTGTGAGAGCAAGATGCTACTTAAGACAAGAGCTCAAATGTAACAGATAATAGGAAAATGTCCCTATAAAAGTTGTTTCCGATATTTGAGTAATTTAATTTGATTTATTCTCTGATAAAATATGTTCTCAGTAGCCATTACGTCATATGTGTATTTTAATTTTGTTGGAGGATTGATTAAAAATACGTTAAATGTTGTTAGAACTCGTCTCGTTTCATTTAAAAAGTATCTTTTATTTCAGGTTTATTGATCGACGTAAGCGGTGGATACATTTCCGTCTTGCTGAGCGAAGTTACCTGCTGTGTCCTAGGCGGCGTGCTCATGTTCGTTTGTTTCCTTAGCAAGAGAAATGAATACGTGGATGAACTAAGTACACTTGACAGCCAACACTCTTCAGAAAGCTTGGTGCCATCTGATAGCCGACTGCCCAAAACTGGGGATAAAGACGGTAACCTAAACTGTAGCTACATTAATACAAATGAAACAAACAAGAAAAGAAGAGGCTCTGATTTATCTCGAGATTTCTGCGCGCAGCAACGTAGATGTGCGTCCCTGGCTTCGCCTCACCTCATGTCCAACTCCTCATCGCGGTCTTCAGTGGCTGATGATGATGTCTTTGTCAAAATACCACAATTTATCAAAAGGACAGGTCGTCATCCTAAGAATATGGTTGACTCTCGAGGTAGCTTAGCTTCTCTACCGGTGAGAGCTTCCCTGCATCCGTCACACCGGTCTCATGCTCTTAGAAGCACCAACTCACTGAAACGCACGAGCACATGCGACAGCATCCTTCACGGAGTTCCCACCCACTCTCCGATGCCTGCCAGTAATGTAAACGAACGCAACCGACGCTTCACCATGAGCAGCCCTCGTCAGTACAACCATAAGAAGAAGTCTCCAAGTCTTTACGAGGAAGTCTTAGGTCGAACCTACGCTCAGGGCCATAATGTCTGTTACAGTGATCATGACTTGTCTTAAGTCTCAAGCCAAAAAGTCTGATTGCAGACTAGAGTGTACATGATTTAAAGTGTGACTAGAATCACGACGTGTAAATATGAGAAATGAGATAGCATGAGTGGGTGCTATCCGTAGGAGAGCCTGAGTTAGTCAACGGACAGTGTACAGTAGAACGTTTATGACTGCCGCTGTCATCCTTATCTCAGCTTAGTAATACAAAAAATAATTCTCATTACAATATGTCATCGTTGCACTTCACTTTTATTTGTGCTATAGTTCTGTCAGTGTTATCGTGCTAGTTTACTGATTCCACTCATATGTTTGTACATTTCACGTTAAGAGAATGTTCATCACATTTACGTGTTGGACGAACATTTATTATTTGCATTTAAATTCGAATTCATTTCGTGTTTATTCTTTATGTACATTTAGTTGAAAAGTATTGATCTCTAACAAAAATTAGTTGATTCTTTAACTGATTTAAGTTTGTAGAGTTAATTGAACAGATTCACTTAATTTCTATGTTCTATAATAATACTTAGGACTTTGTATCGTGCGCACTGAATCTCCGTATTATGTATGTTAACCTACGCACGTGTCTCTGACACATCTTCACATTACGAAGCATCAGTGATTTCTTGGCAGCTTTGTATTATAGCATGACCCGTCCTCCCGTGCAGGAATTTGTCGCTTCGTTCTAGAAGTCCTCTGCATGATTGAGCTGAATCAGCTTCTCAAGCACGTTGGTTTTGCGGTTCACTGGTTGTGTGGTTGCAGTCCACACCATATCTTCTGAATCGACATCTGGTTAGTCTTGTACTTCACTTATAAAGAAACGGAATATTATTTTTTTCTATATATATCGTTATCACGTTTTGACTATTGCAGCATGCTTTAGGAATACAAATATTGTACTACTGTATGAGGTGCTACCCAAAAATTTAGGGAATTAATATGTAGGGAGAAATTTTTAACCGAAACTGGTAGTTTTTACCATCTTCTTTGAAGTATTTCCCAAAAGAATTCATACCGCGATTCCTACTTTATTCCAACGGGTACCTGTATTAATGGAATAATTTTAGGCAAGTATGTTGATGACCTCTGTGATTCTGGCTGGATCTCTTCAATCATGTTAAATCCGCTCTTTTTCAGTTCTAATTTTATTTGGCAGAAGGAAAAAATTACCCGGACTAAGGGTGTGCAAGTAGGCAGCGTGCACAATAATCATGATGTTTGCAGAAATCATGAACTGTCGAACAAAGAGTGATGTGTGAATGGATGGGTTTCAGGTGTTGTATTTGTTGACGGTCGTTTGGAACGGTCATCGTCGTTGATTGATGATTGTCTGTCCTTGAGAACTTTGTACGAAAGAAAAGTTCTGCTCTGGCTCATCGCATTATATCTAGAAGTTTACGAGAGGTTTTTGTAGTAGTTTTTATTCGTTTGGAACAGAATTGGATGCAAATTCTTTGCTCAGTATGACCCGTCGTATTGAAATTAGCCTGATCACTAAAACTAACCTTACAAAATCGCTCACAACAAAAGAACGCTACTACTCAACTGCATTGCTGTTAGTGCACTGGTTCTCAAAGGATACTAATTCAGCAAAGCCATTGTTGAAAAAGAACGTTTCAATGAAACATCGTTCATTGAAAATTGGGTAAAAGTTTTTCAATCTCAATCGCCTTGGTGGGAAACGAAATACTTTCCTAAATAAAAACTTTGACCAATAGATTTCAAAGAAATGTCAAAATCATTACCATTTCAAATAATATTAATACTATTATGTTTTATTTTTGTGAAATATGAGGTACGTAAACTAGGATTTTGTTCTTTTGTTTTTTTCATGAACAATACTTGAATCTCACAAGGAGTTCCTCGCTCCATACAGCTGTGCTGCTTAATAAAATCGTCTTTAGTATCTGTAACATTTGTTCAGTATTTTTTCGTGTTAGCACACTTGTATTTCTAAGTACTTTATGGTTTATGTCAATTGCATTTCTAAATTGGTTTCATACTTAGTTCAAAATTACTCAGGTAGCATCAGTCTCAAGGTATTTAAAGACAAATAGGGTTGTTTACCGTTATTTATATCATGCTCCATTTATAAAGCTTTTCGATTTAAAATTGCTGAGTGTACGAGATTTAATATTTGGATGCATAACGACGGCTTTAAATGTCGGCATCATAAGTTTTCATTGCTGAGTAAGCGTTACGCTTGTGTTAACGTCAGACAATGTTTTGTAGTAACAAATGGACCTGGAACAACTGATGCACTCCAACTTTGTAGGTATCTATCCAGATGTTTCAATGTTTATGTTTTGAAGTACTTTAAGCATCCCATCTCCATTTTCCTATCACTTATGTAAGTTCACCTTCAAATTTTATTCGTGCAAGTGTTCAACTAATGAAAATATTATTCACATTTTTGTGATTGTATGTCGTTCTGATCAGATTCGACTGAAAGAAGTGTTCGATTTTGAGGTTGAAATGAATGATGGAAAGCCTATGACAATTCTAAGTTCTACTTATTGTGTGACGAAATAGAAATTTCTATTATATTATAAAAAATGCACACAACCTTAGGATTTTGCCAATAATGCTGTAAAAACCGTCGTCATAATTCATAGCACAGCTTTCATTGATAAAAATGTTTTCTTTCTTCTTTCCTCATGTGTGATTGTAGACCTAACTGTGTCCATTGAACACACTTTGTGTCAGTCTTAGCCTTTTCTATTTGTGTTGTTACAATCTTTTCAGTAGTTTCTTGCAGCACTGATTGTATTGTTGTAATCTGCGCCCTATTCACTGAATTCAATTCTAGTAAGTCTTGTGCTACACTGGTTGTGTGGTTAAAATCCAAGGTGTGCCCTCTGAATACTGGTTCCAGAACAGCACGAGTGTGACTACCTCCTCGTAAATCAGTGGAATACAACAGAGGTTCGCCCTACATCGGGTCCAGAAGTCGAAAAAAATGAAAGCAGATACCTATTTAATTTTTTAACCGATTCTCGTAACTTTAACCCTCATATATAACAGGCAGTGAGTCTAGTAATACTTACTCTAGTACTTGTCAGTATATTTGATGTGTTTAATTTTTCTAATGGATTCAGCCGCAAGTGGTCCGTGTTCGAAATTCTATCGCCGTGATTTTCGCCTGCTGAAGAAGAGCTTGGCCGAACATTTAATTCTCTAAATGTTCTCTAGAGATTACAGCTAGTATGTTTGTTGCGTGGATTGCATTTAATATTATAGAATTCTTTTGAAAATAATACAAAAGTTTCTCTTCGATTTTCGCTGCATATAATTCTTATTTTGATTGAAGTCATTAAGTGTTTGTTATTTATGAAAGGTGACATGATATAAGTAATGATAGTTTTGATTCGATTTATTTTTACACTTTTTTACTTACCTTTACAGAACATTTCCCTTGTGTCTGACATTCGATGTTCGAATTTTAGTTGCTATTTTCGTAGCAAATTGTACAAGTGAATATGAGAGAAAGGTTAATGCATTGTGTAGGTATTGAGATTTATACAATGAAAAACATAATTATGACTCCAGTCTTTGATTGTTCCTGATAATTAAATTTTTAAAGAAATTTAGGTAAAGTGAAACTGAAGAGTTAAAGGTACACTCAGAGAAGCAGGGGTTCAGTACACTCAGAGAAGCAGCGATTCAGTACACTCAGAAGCAAGGGTTCAGTACACTCAGAGAAGCAGAGGCTTAGTACACTCAGAAAACCAGGGGTTTAGTAAACTCAGGAAAGCAGGGGCTCAGTACACTCAGAGAAGCGAGGGTTCAGTACACTCAGAGAACCCGGGATTCAATACACTAAGAGAACCCGGGATTCAATACACTCAGAGAAGCGAGGGTTCAGTACACTCAGAGAAGCGAGTGTTCAGTACACTCAGAGAAGCGAGTGTTCAGTACACTCAGAGAAGCGAGGGTTCAGTACACTCAGAGAAGCGAGTGTTCAGTACACTCAGAGAAGCGAGGGTTCAGTACACTCAGAGAAGCGAGTGTTCAGTACACTCAGAGAAGCGAGGATTCAGTACACTCAGAGAAGTGAGGGCCTAGTACACTCATAGAAGTAAGGGGCCCAGTACATTCAAAAGAGCAGGGGTTCAGTACACTCAGAGAAGAAGGGGTTCAGTACACTCAGAGAAACAAGGGTTCAGTTATCTGAATACAAATATTCCAAAAAGCTTACTTACTTACTAGTCCTCTTCGGACCTCAGGTGGTCCATAGAGCAGCAATGAATCTCCGCCATTCAGCCCTTTCGGGTGCCATAGCTTCCATTATATACTGAGACTATACGCTCTCATGTCTCGCTTGATTGTCCTACGCCCGATTTTTCTAGGTCTACCGACTTCTCTCCTTCCATGAGGTGTCCAGGATAAAACCTGTTTAGGTAGCCTGGACGTACCCATCCGCAAAGCATGGCCAAAATATATCCATCTGCTCTATTTCAACCTCTCCTCAACGCTCTGCTGCCCGCTCCGTCTTCTCACCTCCTCCTCACTTACATGCTCCTGCCATCTCATCTTCATAATTTTCCTCAGGCAGTGACTTTCAATCACCCTTAGCTTGTTTTCCACTTCCTTCAACCCCTTCCATGTTTCACAACTATATAAAATGACTGTCATAACCGTTCCGTTGAAAATCATGCGTTTGGTATTCGAAGACATTTCATTGTTATTTCAAACTTTTTTCATTTTTGCAAAAATTGATGCTGCCTTTCCAATCCGACTCCTGACTTTTTTCTTTATATCACCATCTTCATAGACCACACTCCCGAGGTACTTGAATGAGTCCACGCGTTTTATTTCTCGACCATCAAGTATTACCTGCACATCTCCATCACTTTGTACAGCTATTATCTTTGTTTTCTCTACGTTAATTTCTAAACCCATCATTCCTACCACCTGTGTAAGCCTTCCAGTTACTCTGAACATTCCCTCGGCATCCGTGATTATCTGTGCAATGTCATCAGCATGAGCAAGTTTCGTGAGCCTCGTCCCACCCACTTCCCACCATCCCCCTCTCCAGTATCTTCCTCATAACTCAGTCTACCACAACAACAAATAGGAATGGTGACAGTACATCTCCCTGTTTGACACCAATGTTGATGTTAAAAACCTCAGTATTTTCACCCCCTTCCCTCACACAAGCTGTTGACTCTTCATAAAACAATTTTATAATTCTGATGACCTTCATTGGCAAATTATAACTCCTAAGAATCCTACACATCATAGGCCTATGCAGTGAGTCGAACGTCTTCCTGAAGTCAACAGAGTTAATAACTACCTGTTGCTGCCTCTCAACCGATTGTTCAATTACATATGTGACAGAGAACAAATATTTAATCGGCACAAGATCGTAAAGTTATTGAAATGGTATGAGAGGTGCTGGTGGGATTTTCAGCTACCAAACTTTACAGTAGGTTTTTCTCTGGTTTTATTTTTCTTTGCCTTTGTGACCTGAATAAGGGAAATGAGAGGACTCCTGAATGTGACTAAGCTTTATTTCTGTAAGGTGACACTTTAAATGATTTAGATGTTCTTGAGCAGCGTTGAGCTAGTCTGAAGCTTCCAGGAGATGAGGATGGCACGGTCTGGGACAGGCCTAGCCCAGATTTTAAGTGACGGCAATTAGTGAACTCCACAAGTACGGCACGAGTAGAGCGAGTAGTTTGCTTGAATGCAGGAAGTCGTGTGCAATGAGTAGTAGGTAGGCAGTGAACTTATTGTTGTTAAGACTAGTAGTTACAACTGTACGGTATTTTATAATACGAATTCGCTTTCCTCTATTTGCCTTGCTCTCCAGTCAGTGTCGCTTCGCGTGAATGATGTACGTCACAGCACAGTAAAGTAAAGTAAGAGCACATGGGGGGGGGGGTTGGCAATGACCACCCAAACAACGGTTATCAGGCAGTAACGTTATACATGACGTAAATTTAGACTGTGCGGTGATTGGTAAATTTTTGAAGGGGCGGGGCTTCGAATGCCGATATGATAGATAACACAAACGCGAACGGCTGGAGTTGAACCTTCGACATTTAGATAACCGCAACTTTACTTCCAATCCTTTAACCACTCAGCCACAAGAGCTACAGTTTGAAGCGACGTTTAAACCATTTTAACACTAGCACAACGAAGTGGGCCTGGGAGGTTCAGTGTCAAAATTAACAAGCCCGTCTAATATTGTATTCATGAACCTCACTTAATAATAACATTTATAGAACAAGTACATATGACTTTTCTGTTACGTAGTTTGAAAGAAAAATAATAGAAAAATGACAGAATTCAACTTGTTGGACTGAAACTCCTTTCTGTGTTTCTCGATGTAGAAAATTATAACTTCTCTGTAATATGAAAATTATAATTTTTTGGTCTTAATTTATCGTATTCTCATAGCGAATATCAAGACTGATGAAGTTATTTTTGCATCTTCTATTATGCATAAACTGAGTGCACTCAGAGCATCCCAGAGTATTTTATTCAATAGTATATATCATTGTGAGCATGAAAATGGAATTTCAATGGTAGAAGCGGAGCTACTATCAAATTAAAGAGAAAAACAAGATATTCCTAATAATTTTTATGCTCATGTGCATTGTTTGTTTAATTCTATCTTTACACTCTATTACATCTCGTAATTCTTATCTAAATTATATGTATTTATTTAGTAGCCAATGCGACACACCAGCATTAGACCATTGTTTCAAGATGTTTCACATTGTTTTTTATTGCTTTGAAATCAGCATAAATTTGACAAAGTGACCGTTGGCCTAACTTGTGAGCCAATAGGGCCACTTGTGCGCCATGATTGGTTGACTTGCGCGCACGTCACTGAACGGCACAGAATTTCATGACGTTGAAATTCCGCTAATTTGCAAGCGCTTCTACTAGTATTTACTGTACTGTGATGTACGTCCTCCAACCGTGCACAATGCGAATTCGACAACCTCCAACCTTGACATACAACCCCTATTTACGTGATAAGTATCCCTACGCTAGTGTTAGTAACTGAATCTATTTAGCCTACTATTCTACAAGTACAGATCTACACGACTACGACTATTTCCAACCGTACAACCAGCACTTCAACCACTTCATCACCATCTGAGCCTTTTCTCGCTCACACCAATACTTAACCGACACACGACGCGGTCGCACACAATCAACAACTGACTCCTGAGGCTGCTCAAGCGGCACTCCTCACGCAAGCCAAGGCGTCCCCGTCGAGGTGCCAACTACTAATTTATACATTATGCCACACTTATATTGACAGTGAGGATGTGATATACAACTGGCATATCACTTGCAGTGAGTAGATATTAGCATATCACATACAGTGAGTTTTATACTGCAGTAATGGTAGTTTTAATTTGCAGTGAGCAGTTTGCAGTGAGTAGTGAGCTGTAGCATGACCTGCTATCCCCTTTAAAAGTTATAAAATTACAAATATTAAAATAACCTTCATTTTTAGTAATAAAAATTGGACTAAACTTCGAGTAATTTTTACCAACTCTTTCAATTAAAACATGCACATTTAGTGCACGTTATTGTAATAATATTTATATTAAGTAACGTTAGGCAGAGAGTATTTCCAATCAAAACTTTTTTCTGGCAACACTCTCACGCTTGTTATCTAGACGTAGCTCTCCCAGCAACGCCACTCGTGAACATCATCATGTGACGTTAGGTTATAGTTCCCTGGTGAGCACACTATGTCTTAAGTATTTTTAGACTTGTCTTAATTTTTGTGTTTAACTCTCCAGTTGTATCTGTGTTCCTTGGTGTATGCTTAGATTTTTCAAGTGTTTGTTTCTGCACCGTAAATTATTAGAGCAAAGTCAAGTGTTAGGATTGTTTCTAGAGATTAGAAAACCGAGGTAATGTAGCATGAACGGTATCACTCAATGTACCATTCATATCTCTGTAATAGCACGTTAAAATATAAGTTAGCATTTATCTCTAGAAAACCAGACTCTGTTGACTAGAAAACCAGACTCTGTTGACTAGAAAACCAGACTCTGTTGACTAGAAAACCAGACTCTGTTGACTAGAAAACCAGACTCTGTTGACTAGAAAAACCAGACTCTGTTGACTAGAAAACCAGACTCTGTTGAATAGAAAACCAGACTCTGTTGACTAGAAAACCAGACTCTGTTGACTAGTTGATGCAAAATTAGTATGTAGTTATAGCATTTATCCCTAATTTTGTCACCTTAAGAATTATTATGTGTTTCTTTTCTATGTGGAAAAACTCTGTATTAATAGTATTACAGACCTAAAAGCTACTTCTTTGAAGGTCTAAACTCAATTATTTTGTGGTCATTACTTAATTCAGATTTATGAATATTGAAAGGCTAGGAATGACCTTTTTTATCTAAAGTCAATTTTCCTGATTCATGTTGCTAAAATTGGTTTCTAAAAAACCCAATGCAAATCCTTAAGACTTATGCCAAGAATATAATTTAATTATTTCTGCTTCTATCAATAACTTATGAAATCAATTTATTAAACTCCTACCTCACTGTAAGAATGTGAAATCAAGAACTTGATTAAATGGTGAGTTGCTTGCTAGTAATCCTGAACCAGTACTGCCTTTTGCACTTTATCCTGGCATATTTGGGAATTGTCAATGGGACTTATGATGTGGTTATGATCCGTGTATATGTACTCATCACTTCAGGTTACGTGCAGAATTTGGGGGACCGTCTACCACCCACTCACCTACCTACCGTACTCACTATACCCACTTACTCACTCACCTACCTACCTATCATTATTCACCTACCTACTGCACTATACGATACCCGCTGCACTCGTTGTACACTCACAAGCCACATACTGCACCTACTGTACCCGCTGTACTCGTGCAACTCTCAAGCCACTGTCGCTATAGCTCTGGACTGGCCATTCATCTCTGAAGCTGGACTGGCCTAACCATCATCTGGACGCTCTGGACTGGCTCAATCATCCCAAGATATCCCAAGCTATTTCTCGTGCCAACTTCCTTGAATACCAAGCTGAGTTCCTGTCATGAGTTCTTTTATTCTCCTTGAGTAAGGTCACACGGGCAGATAGATTAGGTTTTGTTAAAGTTGGGTAACTTTAAAATACACCAACCACCAACAAAATTTACAGAGCTGTGAGCAGTTCTAATACAGTAGTAAGCAGGGGTGGATGACTCCTCCCCGAAGGCCTAGAGTCATGGCATTACCTAAGGTAAGGGCACTATTACCGAATCCTGGGGCATGGTCACAAACATTAATACTAGTTTGAGCTACATGGCTGGTGTGATGGAGAGGCTTATCATTCTCTACCTAGGTATCTGTTATCCTGGCAAGTTCATCTAGTGAAGGGCTTAGAGGTTGGGTTAAGAGAAAAGGACGTACATGGTTAGGGATATGTCCCATGAATCGTTCAGTCATCAGGAAATCGCTAATTTGAAGTCTATGAGTAAGTTTCCTAAGCTCTCTGAGTAGTTCAGAGGGAGGGAAGGTAGCTGATACAGCTGTTAATCCTGGACCGTCTAGTAAGGACCTAGCTCTAACTTTAGGAGGGGCTTGCAATCTAGAAAGTAACTTAACTTTTAGATTACTATAGGGCGTAATGGGGTCAGGATCATTAACACTGTCACCCGCTGCTGCTACTACTTCTACTGGCAATACTGAAACAACACTAGAGAACTTTGTGTTCTTATCCAGAATACCTGCACTCTTAAGAATTATTTCAATCTGGTTAAACCAGTCATCAGGGTTTTTGGACGAAAAGGGGGGTAAAGAAATGGTTGCTAATCCGTTACGTGGATTGTTATGAACTACCAAGTTAGGTTGAGGATTTTCAGGGTTGGGGGTAAATTCTGCTGTCTTTGCTCCATCTTAAAAATTAGCTAAGTTGTTTAGTTAATATAGATTCATAGCTAATGAATTGTTAATAGATGGTTGACTCAAAAAAAAAATAATTTGCCCTCAGGAAGCAAAATAATGCAAATCCTGCCCCTGCTCACAAAAAGAGTTGGTTGCTAGATACTTGACACAACGGAAAATGCCTACTAAAAATCTCCACCTGAATGCTACTCATGCAGTTCAGCCTTACACAGTAAAGATTTGCACGAATTCTCAAATTATCCTCAATCAGGGCACAGGCAGATTTCTTTATTGCCACTCTGGGATGTCACCAATATAATGTTGTAGTGCCTCGGAAATATCGTAATTAATTTAGAAAGATCTTGGAGTCGATACAAAAATATGATGTATTTTAGTAATATTTTAGAGTTAAAATTTATACGTTTTTCACGTCATTTGAAACTTTAAAATCGTGCAAACTACAGACTTACCTCCTCAATGGACAAAAAAAATTCGACTTAGTGCATCTCAACTTTGTGAGTTCATTGCCTCTATCGCGAGGACAATTTATACGCTCACTCTTATTCCTAGCTCTATACGTTGAGTCGCTGTCCATCCCCATTCCCTCAAATACTGTAGTATGTGCCTTTGTCTGCTCTTGGATAACCTGGATACCACATTCAGTTATGTACCACACGTGACCGTGTCGCTCAATTTACTTCTCAAGTCTCTAACATCACTTTTCTAGGATGTTCAAATATTAGCTCAACTGTTTTTCAGTTACGGTCATACGGCACTATCGATCGGGCTCACGAGATTTAAAAGTGTGCCCCTATTATTCCTCGATAGCCGTCAGTGTCAACTTGATGAATCTCCTACGGTATAGTTAAGCGCCGCATAGTAAACGTATATATATTTTTTTCCGTTACCGATGTTACGTAACGGATAGATCTTTCGATCTCGAACAAGAGAGGTAATGTAGCATGACCTGCTACCCCTTTAGAGGTTATAAAATTACATGTATTAAAATATTCCTCATTTTTAGTAATAAAAATAAGACTAAACTTCGAGTGATTTTTACCAACTCTTTCCAATTAAAACATGCATATTTAGTGCACATTATTGTAATAATATTTATATTAAGCAACGTTAGCCAGAGTGTATTGTAGCATCACATCGCTGTTCATGCTCCATTTTCAAGTTATGCGTATTAATTAATCGCGTACAAATTAAATCGTACTTTTTACAATAAATTTCCTGTATTTTTGTGATTAGGTTTTTGTAACTTTAAGTGAGATTCTTGTAAATTTTTTGCTATAAAAATTCGCTGTATTTTGTAAAACCATTCTTAGTACGAAAGAACTGTCGCTATGGTTCTTTTTTAAAAATTGTCACCCCTAAGAAGCACATCCGGATTCTGAATCGACGTGAATCTGATCGTAGCTTTTAAGAGATAACACCGTAAGTACAGTGCCTTAAAGTGATGTGTTCTTACAGTAAGTTTAGAATTAATTGTGTTTAGGACTTAGATATATTTATTAGTCTCACTATATTTTTCTAGAAATATTAGGGTAGGATTGTTTAATATCATTTGTGTTAATTTTTGTATAATGTGCGTATGTGGAGACAACCTATGGTACATCCCTGAAATAACCAAGTTTTAGAACTTGTATTTTGGGATTTAATAGAACAACTTGTGGTCTTAACTAGTACTGAGAGTATTTCTTATCGAATCTTCAAATCTACCTTACTTTTTGTTTAAAAATTCACCTGTTATGTTGAGATTTTCCATTACTCATCATTAGTCATATGTTTCTTAATTTTGCTGTTACAAGCTCTCTCTGCATTACTCCAAATATTTACTTGAAATACTTTCCTTTTACTGTTCAATTGACACAGTGAACTTCTTTTATAACATGTTTTCTTTATTGTTCAAATTCTCTGCACACTTCCTGAATAGAAGTGGGATTTGCTGAATATGGTGTAGCTAGACCATAGGTTGGATTACTAGATTTAACCACAGACTGAAAATTGTCTTAAATCACAAACTTGCCTTTACATTGCATTCTATACTTAGAAGTAGAAATTTTTATAAACATGTATTCAGCTTATAACTATATTGATTTAATTCCCTTGTAAAATAGATATATTTTATTTTGTATTCATTGTGTGTTGCTTACTTGGAAGTAAAGAATTCTTATTTAACAATTCCCATCCAGATATTATTGATATATCATTCCCTCTCAATACTATTGTAGTTTTTTTATTGCAAATATTTTCATCTCAGGTCATATATATCAAAATCATAAATATCAGGGATTAACCATAATATTATGGTTTGCTAGATGATATATCTGCTGAATAAAGATATCAATAATGTGCTATGTTAACATTAGTTTGTTTCCTTCATTTTTTTTACCATGTTTTAGGATGTCCATTATATTTCTGTACAATGTTTAAAATGTATTTTATTCTCGCTCTAAATAGGATGTACTAATTATTTTATACAGAAACCTTTGTTCATGTTAGGTTGCTATATTGTGCCTGTATCATACCAATATTGCAGGATTATGGAAATTATCCTTGTGGTTAAAGATTTTGACCTTGCATACTGGAGCAACCTTTTTCACGAGACTCCTTATTGTCTGTTCAACAATTGGGCCCATAATTTTTAGTTGATATATGAACCAAATAATCATTTCCATCTCTAGATTTAATTGATCCTAAATCAAACATTAAAAATTGACTTTGTTCAGTAGATGAAGCTGAGTTATTAAAACTCAAGTATCTTTTCTAGAATTCCATGTTCACTGAAGCAACTTTTGCTCAGTTTCTAGTCTTAAAAGTAGACCTTTTTATTGAGGATTAGATTCCTTGTTTATTTAAAGGGGACGTACTCTTTTATCTCTCTATAAGGTTATATTCCAGCTCTCTTGAATATTTTGAGATTGGACTGCCTTACTACTGCATTTCATTCTGATTAGCCTTGTCATTGCTTAGGTTTGCTATGGGTAATGCTTGTGTTTGTTTATGTTTGTTAAGATGTGAAAATTAAGCTCAACCTTCTCTTCCAGACACCTGGCGGTCTTGCTCTCACCTCATCTCATCTCATCGATGCTTTAGCATCTCTTCTCTCTCTCCTCTCGAGTCTCATCGTTGCTTTTAAATCTTAACGTTTGATCATATTCTTGGTCATATTCTTGATCATATTCTTGATCATATTCCTGATCATATTCCTGATCATATTCCTGATCATATTCCTGATTATATTCCTGATCAAATTCCTGATCATATTCCTGATCGTATTCTTGATCATATTCTCGATCATATTCCTGATCATATTCCTGATCGTATTCTTGATCATATTCTCGATCATATTCTAGATCATTACTTCTAGTTCCCAATCTCTTTCACTCGTGGACTACAGATGTCTTCTGTCCACCAGCTTCCCTACGGATCAATAAATAAACAAAAGCTGAGTACCCGTCGTATCATTGAATTCCCCAACTAGAGGTGCACCAGACGATTCCCTTAACCTTACCTTCTGATAAATTGTTATTACCACCACCAAAACATAACCTTGGTGGAAATGTAGGGCCGCTAAAATATCGTGAATATTTTAGTATTAAATAATATTAAATTTAGTAATATTTTAGAGTTAATTTTTATACGTATTTCACGTCATTTGAAACTAGTATTTTAAAGTTAAAAATTCAATCGTAGTTTCAACTCCAAATTGTAACTCTCATTTATAGAACACCATAGTCAACCACGAGCCTATAGGCTAAGTGCCCGTCAGTTCCTTCACAACCGTTCCCCAGTGCACAGTAATCTTATTTGCGCTTTCAGTCTCTTTGACGGGTTTCAGTTTCGGTTTCAGGTTCAGTTCAGTTCCAGTCTCAGTCTACGAATTTCTCAATTTCGGTCTGTAGCATGATGTTAGACCAGTTAGGCCTCGTTCCATCTTGGATTATGGAGTACGGCAACGATAAAAAGTATGAGATGCGGGGTGAAACAAACACAGTCCAAACTTGGAGCTAATGTATTATACGTGCATCAGGCTTGACTACAAGAAGAAGAAGAAGGAAACTCAGCGAGTCCCATGAACATAGAAAACGGGACGGGAGTAGTTTAATGGGTGACTGTAGTAACTCATATACATATATGTATAAATATATATACTGAAGTTGGATCTCAACACGCCCCCTCCAACTGAAGTATTCCATCCCACTACGCAAAAGTTTACATAGTATAAATTAGAGCTAACATTTCAGCGTTCAGATCTTTCTATGAATCTCGAACAGCAGAAAAACAAAAATACAGATCATCAGTGTAAATCAACAGANTCACACTCCTGATCACATTCCTGATCATATTCTTGATCCTATTTACGATCATATTCTCTATCATTACCTCTACTTTCAATCTCTTGCACTCGTGGACTTCGGATGTCTTCTGTCCACCAGCTGCCCGACGGATCTATAAATAAACAAAAGCTGAGTACCCGTCTTGTCATTGAATTCCCCAACTAGAGGTGCACCAGTCGACTCCCTTAACCTTACCTTCTGATTAGTTAATAACACTGGCAACCATCAACCCAGGCCAAGCTAAGCCAACAAAAACATAACCCACAAAATTAACAAGGATTATTATCAAGCAACTCACCATTAAATCAAGTTCTTTGTTTCACACTCTTAAAATGAAGTGGGGTTTAATTAAATTTGTTTTATAAGTTATTGATAGGAGCAGAAGTCTTAGGATTTGATTGTGGTATTTTTAGAAACCAATTTTAGCAACATCAGGAAATTTGAAATAAAGTAAAAGTAATGAAATAAAACAGGGTTCATTCTTACCCTTCAACATTCATAAATCTGAATTAAATGACCACAATCATTTAGTTTAAGGTCTTCAAAGAAGTAGCTTTTAGGTCTGAAATAATACAGGATTGTTCCACATAAAAATAAACAAATAATAATTCTTAAGGTGGCAAAATTAGGGATAAATGCTATAAGCTGAATCCAAATTTTGCATCAACTAGTCAACAGGGTCTGGTCTTTCTAGTCAATAGAGTCTGGTTTTTCTAGTCAACAGAGTCTGGTTTTTCTAGTCAACAGAGCCTGGTTTTCTGGTCAACAGAGTCTGGTTTTAGTTTTAAAATCATTGTAATAATTAGCACGACAGTCTCTAGTGATTAATGAGATAAGTGCTAACTTATTTTTAATGAAATAAATGCTAACTTATATATAATGAAATAAATGCTAACTTACATTAATAAAATAAATGATAACTTATATTAATGAAATAAATGCTAACTGATATTTTCATGTGCTATTACAGAGGTATGAATGGTACATTGAGTGATACCGTTCATGCTACATTACCTCGGTTTTCTAATCTCTAGAAACAATTCCTAACACTTGATTTTTGCTCTAATAACTCACAGTGCAGAAACAAACACTTGATACTCTAAACATCACCAAAGAACACAGATACACCGGCAAGTTAAGCACAAAATTAGACAAGATTGAAAATACTTAAGACATAGTATGCTCACCAGGGAATTATAACCTAACGTCACATGTTGAAGTTCAGGAATGGCGGCTGGGAGAGCTACGTTTAGATAACAAGCGTGAGAATGTTGCCAGAAAAGTTTTGATTGGGAAATACTTTCTGGCTAACGCTCTTAATATTAATATTATTATTATAATGTGCACTAAATATGCACGTTTTAATTGTAAAGAGTTCGTAAAAATCACTCGAATTTTAGTCGTATTTTTATTACTAAAAATAAGGTTATTTTAATATTTGTAATTTTATAAGCTTTAGAGGGGGTAGCAGGTCATGTGTTGAGATGCAACTTCAGTATATATATTTATACATATATATGAGTTGCTAAAGTCACCCATTAAACTACTCCCGTCCCGTTTTCTATGTTCATGGGACTCGCTGAGTTTCCTTCTTCTTCTTCTTCTTGTAGTCAAGCCTGATGGACGTATAATACATAAGCTCCAAGTTTGGACTGTGTTTGTTTCACCCCACATCT